>CAWVNZ010002425.1:0-58000 GCA_963930735.1 Dioctria linearis | reverse complement strand
TTTCTTTAGTAATTTTTTCAAAATTTAATTTTATACTGTCGCAAATTTTAATTGCGCAGGTTTTGCCTTTTCTATAATAAATTTTTGCAAAAAATAATTTTTTTACTGTCGCAAATTTTAACTACGCCAGGGATTGCCTTTTCTACAGTAAATTTTTCAAAAATTGATTTTTTACTGTCGCAAATTTTAATTGCGGCAGGGATTGACTTTGCTACAGTAAATTTTTCAAAAAATAATTTTTTACTGTCGCAAGTTTTAATTGCGCCAGGGATTGCCTTTTCTACAGTAAATTTTGCAAAAAATAATTTTTTAGTGTCGAAAATTTTAATTGCGCCAGGGATTGCCTTTTCTATAGTAAATTTTTCAAAAAATAAATTTTTTACTGTCGCAAATTTTAATTACGCCAGGGATTGCAGGGATAGTAAATTTTGCAAAAAATAATTTTTTACTGTCGAAAATTTTAATTACGCCAGGGATTGCCTTTTGTACAGTAAATTTTTCAAAAAATAATTTTCTACTGTCGCAAATTTTAATTGCGCCAGGGATTGCCTTTTCTACAGTAAATTTATCACAAATTATTTTTTTACTGTCGCAAATTTTAATTGCGTCAGGGATTGCCTTTTCTATAGTAAATTTTGCAAAAAAAATAATTTTTTATTGTCGCAAATTTTAATTGCGCCAGGGATTGCCTTTTCTACAGTAAATTTTTCAAAAATTAATTTTATACTGTCGCAAATTTTAAATACGCCAGGGATTGCCTTTTCTATAGTAAATTATTCAAAAAATAATTTTTTACTGTCGCAAATTTTAAATACGCCAGGGATTGCCTTTACTACAGTAAATTTTGCAAAAAATAATTTTATACTGTCGCAAATTTTAAATACGCAATGGATTGCCTCTTCTATAGTAAATTATGCAAATAATAATTTTTTACTGTCGCAAATTTTAATTGCGCCAGTGATTGCCTTTCCTATAGTAAATTTTCACAAATTAATTTTTTACTGTCGCAAATTTTAATTACGCCAGGGATTGCCTTTTCTATAGTAAATTTTTCAAAAAATAATTTTCTACTCTCGCAAATTTTAATTGCGCCAGGGATTGCCTTTTCTATAGTAAATTTTTCACAAATTAATTTTTTACTGTCGGAAATTTTAAATACGCCAGGGATTGCCTTTTCTACAGTAAATTTTTCAAAAAATAATTTTATACTGTCGCAAATTTTAAATACGCCAGGGATTGCCTCTTCTATTGAAAATTTTGCAAAAAATAATTTTTTACTGTCGCAAATTTTAATTGCGCCAGGGATTGCCTTTTCTATAGTAAATTTTTCACAAATTAATTTTTTACTGTCGCAAATTTTAATTACGCCAGGGATTGCCTTTTCTATAGTAAATTTTTCAAAAAATAAATTTCTACTGTCGCCAATTTTAATTGCGCCAGGGATTGGCTTTTCTACAGTAAATTTCTCAAAAAATAATTTTCTACTGTCGCACATTTTAATTGCGCCAAGGATTGCCTTTTCTACAGTAAATTTTTCACAAATTAATTTTTTACTGTCGCTAACTTTAAATACGCTAGGGATTGCCTTTTCTATAGTAAATTATTCACAAATTAATTTTTTACGGTCGAAAATTTTAAATACGCCAGGGATTGCCTTTTCTATAGTAAATTACTCAGAAAATAATTTTTTACTGTCGCAAATTTTAATTGCGCCAGGTATTTATTGCCTTTTCTACAGTAAATTTTTTAAAAATAATTTTTTATTGTCGCAAATTTTAATTACGCCAGGGATTGCCTTTCCTATAGTAAATTTTTCACAAATTAATTTTTTACTGTCGCAAATTTTAAATACGCCAGGGATTGCTTTTTCTATAGTAAATTATTCAAAAAATAATTTTTTATTGTCGCAAATTTTAATTACGCCAGGGATTGCCTTTTCTACAGTAAGTTTTTCAAAAAATAATTTTTTATTGTCGCAGATTTTAATTACGCCAGGGATTGCCTTTTCTATAGTAAATTTTTCATAAATTAATTTTTTACTGTCGCAAATTTTAAATCCGCCAGGGATTGCCTTTTCTATAGAAAATTTTTCAAAAAATAACTTTTTACTGTCACAAATTTTAATTGCGCCAGGGATTGCCTTTTCTATAGTAAATTTTTCAAAAATTAATTTTTTACTCTCGCAAATTTTAATTGCGCCAGGGATTGCCTTTTCTATAGTAAATTTTTCACAAATTAATTTTTTACTGTCGCAAATTTTAATTGCGACAGGGATTGCCTTTTCTATAGAAAATTTTTCACAAATTAATTTTTTACTGTCGCAAATTTTAATTACGCCAGGGATTGCCTTTTCTATAGTAAATTTTCAACAAATAATTTTCTACTGTCGCAAATTTTAAATACGCCAGGGATTGCCTTTTCTATAGTAAATTTTTCAAAATTTAATTTTATGCTGTCGCAAATTTTAATTGCGCCAGGGATTGCCTTTTCTAAAATAAATTTTTCAAAAACTAATTTTTTACTGTCGCAAATTTTAATTGCGCCAGGGATTGCCTTTTCGACAGTAAATTTTTCAAAAAATAATTTTATACTGTCGCAAAATTTAATTGCGCCAGGGATTGCCTTTTCTATATAAAATTTTTCACAAATTAATTTTTTACTCTCGCAAATTTTAAATACGCCAGGGATTGCCTTTTCTATAGTAAATTATTCACAAATTAATTTTTTACTGTCGCAAATTTTAAATACGCCAGGGTTGCCTTTTCTATAGTAAATTATTCAAAAAATAATTTTTTACTGTCGCAAATTTTAATTACGCCAGGGATTGCCTTTTCTACAGTAAATTTTTCAAAAATTAATTTTTTACTGTCGCAAATTTTAATTGCGCCAGGGATTGCCTTTTCTATAGTAAATTTTTCAAAAAATAATTTTCTACTGTCGAAAATTTTAAATACGCCAGGGATTGCCTTTTCTATAGTAAATTTTTCAAAAAATAATTTTTTACTGTCGCAAATTTTAATTACGCCAGGGATTGCCTTTTCTATAGTAAATTTTTCAAAAATTAATTTTTTACTGTCGCAAATTTTATTTGCGCCAGGGATTGCCTTTTCTGTAGTAAATTTTGCAAAAAAATAATTTTTTACTGTCGCAAATTTTAATTGCGCCAGGGATTGCCTTTTCTACAGTAAATTTTACAAAAAATAATTTTATATTGTCGCAAATTTTAATTACGCCAAGGATTGCCTTTTCTATAGTAATTTATTCAAAAAATAATTTTTTACTGTCGCAATTTTTAATTGCGCCAGGGATTGCCTTTTCTATAGTAAATTATTCAAAAAATAATTTTTTACTGTCGCAAATTTTAATTGCGCCAGGGATTGCCTTTTCTATAGTAAATTTTGCAAAAAAATAATTTTTTACTGTCGCAAATTTTAACTGCGCCAGGGATTGCCTTTTCTACAGTAAATTTTTAAAAAAATAATTTTTTACTGTCGCAAATTTTAATTGCGACAGGGATTGCCTTTTCTATAGTAATTTATTCAAAAAATAATTTTTTACTGTCGCAAATTTTAATTGCGCCAGGGATTGCCTTTTCTATAGTAAATTTTTCAAAAAATAATTTTCTACTGTCGCAAATTTTAAATACGCCAGGGATTGCCTTTTCTATAGTAAATTTTTCAAAAAATAATTTTTTATTGTCGCAAATTTTAATTACGCCAGGGATTGCCTTTTCTATAGTAAATTTTTCAAAAATTAATTTTTTACTGTCGCAAATTTTAATTGCGCCAGGGATTGCCTTTTCTATAGTAAATTTTGCAAAAAAATAATTTTTTACTGTCGCAAATTTTAATTGCGACAGGTATTGCCTTTTCTACAGTAAATTTTACAAAAAATAATTTTATATTGTGGCAAATTTTAATTACGCCAGGGATTGCCTTTTCTATAGTAATTTATTCAAAAAATAATTTTTTACTGTCGCAAATTTTAATTGCGCCAGGGATTGCCTTTTCTATAGTAAATTTTTCAAAAAATAATTTTCTACTGTCGAAAATTTTAAATACGCCAGGGATTGCCTTTTCTATAGTAAATTTTTCAAAAAATAATTTTTTACTGTCGCAAATTTTAAATCCGCCAGGGATTGCCTCTTCTATAGTAAATTATTCAAAAAATAATTGTTTACTGTCGCAAATTTTAATTGCGCCAGGGATTGGCTTTACTGCAGTAAATTTTTCAAAAAATAAATTTCTACTGTCGCAAATTTTAATTGCGCCAGGTATTGCCTTTCTATAGTAGATTTTTCAAAAATTAATTTTTTACTGTCGCAAGTTTTAATTATGCCAGCGATTGCCCTTTCTATAGTAAATTTTTCACAAATTATTTTTTTATTGTCGCAAATTTTAATTGCGCCAGGGATTGCCTTTTCTATAGTAAATTTTTCAAAAAATAATTTTCTACTGTCGTAAGTTTTAAACACGCCAGGGATTGATTGCCTTTTCTTTAGTAATTTTTTTAAAAATTTAATTTTATACTGTCGCAAATTTTAATTGCGCCAGGTTTTGCCTTTTCTATAATAAATTTTGCAAAAAATAATTTTTTACTGTCGCAAATTTTAATTACGCCAGGGATTGCCTTTTCTACAGTAAATTTTTCAAAAATTGATTTTTTACTGTCGCAAATTTTAATTGCGGCAGGGATTGACTTTGCTACAGTAAATTTTTCAAAAAATAATTTTTTACTGTCGCAAGTTTTAATTGCGCCAGGGATTGCCTTTTCTACAGTAAATTTTGCAAAAAATAATTTTTTAGTGTCGAAAATTTTAATTGCGCCAGGGATTGCCTTTTCTATAGTAAATTTTTCAAAAAATAATTTTTTACTGTCGCAAATTTTAATTACGCCAGGGATTGCAGGGATAGTAAATTTTGCAAAAAATAATTTTTTACTGTCGAAAATTTTAATTACGCCAGGGATTGCCTTTTGTACAATAAATTTTTCAAAAAATAATTTTCTACTGTCGCAAATTTTAATTGCGCCAGGGATTGCCTTTTCTACAGTAAATTTATCACAAATTAATTTTTTACTGTCGCAAATTTTAATTGCGTCAGGGATTGCCTTTTCTATAGTAAATTTTGCAAAAAAATAATTTTTTATTGTCGCAAATTTTAATTGCGCCAGGGATTGCCTTTTCTACAGTAAATTTTTCAAAAATTAATTTTATACTGTCGCAAATTTTAAATACGCCAGGGATTGCCTTTTCTATAGTAAATTATTCAAAAAATAATTTTTTACTGTCGCAAATTTTAAATACGCCAGGGATTGCCTTTACTACAGTAAATTTTGCAAAAAATAATTTTATACTGTCGCAAATTTTAAATACGCAATGGATTGCCTCTTCTATAGTAAATTATGCAAATAATAATTTTTTACTGTCGCAAATTTTAATTGCGCCAGTGATTGCCTTTTCTATAGTAAATTTTCACAAATTAATTTTTTACTGTCGCAAATTTTAATTACGCCAGGGATTGCCTTTTCTATAGTAAATTTTTCAAAAAATAATTTTCTACTCTCGCAAATTTTAATTGCGCCAGGGATTGCCTTTTCTATAGTAAATTTTTCGCACATTAATTTTTTACTGTCGGAAATTTTAAATACGCCAGGGATTGCCTTTTCTACAGTAAATTTTTCAAAAAATAATTTTATACTGTCGCAAATTTTAAATACGCCAGGGATTGCCTCTTCTATTGAAAATTTTGCAAAAAATAATTTTTTACTGTCGCAAATTTTAATTGCGCCAGGGATTGCCTTTTCTATAGTAAATTTTTCACAAATTAATTTTTTATTGTCGCAAATTTTAATTACGCCAGGGATTGCCTTTTCTATAGTAAATTTTTCAAAAAATAATTTTCTACTGTCGCAAGTTTTAATTGCGCCAGGGATTGGCTTTTCTACAGTAAATTTCTCAAAAAATAATTTTCTACTGTCGGACATTTTTATTGCGCCAAGGATTGCCTTTTCTACAGTAAATTTTTCACAAATTAATTTTTTACTGTCGCTAATTTTAAATACGCCAGGGATTGCCTTTTCTATAGTAAATTATTCACAAATTAATTTTTTACGGTCGAAAATTTTAAATACGCCAGGGATTGCCTTTTCTATAGTAAATTATTCAGAAAATAATTTTTTACTGTCGCAAATTTTAATTGCGCCAGGGATTGCCTTTTCTATAGTAAATTTTTCGCACATTAATTTTTTAGTGTCGGAAATTTTAAATACGCCAGGGATTGCCTTTTCTACAGTAAATTTTTCAAAAAATAATTTTATACTGTCGCAAATTTTAAATACGCCAGGGATTGCCTCTTCTATTGAAAATTTTGCAAAAAATAATTTTTTACTGTCGCAAATTTTAATTGCGCCAGGGATTGCCTTTTCTATAGTAAATTTTTCACAAATTAATTTTTTACTGTCGCAAATTTTAATTACGCCAGGGATTGCCTTTTCTATAGTAAATTTTTCAAAAAATAATTTTCTACTGTCGCAAGTTTTAATTGCGCCAGGGATTGGCTTTTCTACAGTAAATTTCTCAAAAAATAATTTTCTACTGTCGCACATTTTAATTGCGCCAAGGATTGCCTTTTCTACAGTAAATTTTTCACAAATTAATTTTTTACTCTCGAAAATTTTAATTGCGCCAGGGATTGCCTTTTCTATAGTAAATTTTTCACAAATTAATTTTTTACTGTCGCAAATTTTAATTGCGCCAGGGATTGCCTTTTCTATAGAAAATTTTTCACAAATTAATTTTTTACTGTCGCAAATTTTAATTACGCCAGGGATTGCCTTTTCTATAGTAAATTTTCAACAAATAATTTTCTACTGTCGCAAATTTTAATTACGCCAGGGATTGCCTTTTCTATAGTAAATTTTTCAAAAAATAATTTTCTACTGTCGCAAGTTTTAATTGCGCCAGGGATTGGCTTTTCTACAGTAAATTTCTCAAAAAATAATTTTCTACTGTCGCACATTTTAATTGCGCCAAGGATTGCCTTTTCTACAGTAAATTTTTCACAAATTAATTTTTTACTGTCGCTAATTTTAAATACGCCAGGGATTGCCTTTTCTATAGTAAATTATTCACAAATTAATTTTTTACGGTCGAAAATTTTAAATACGCCAGGGATTGCCTTTTCTATAGTAAATTTTTCAAAAAATAATTTTCTACTCTCGCAAATTTTAATTGCGCCAGGGATTGCCTTTTCTATAGTAAATTTTTCGCACATTAATTTTTTACTGTCGGAAATTTTAAATACGCCAGGGATTGCCTTTTCTACAGTAAATTTTTCAAAAAATAATTTTATACTGTCGCAAATTTTAAATACGCCAGGGATTGCCTCTTCTATTGAAAATTTTGCAAAAAATAATTTTTTACTGTCGCAAATTTTAATTGCGCCAGGGATTGCCTTTTCTATAGTAAATTTTTCACAAATTAATTTTTTACTGTCGCAAATTTTAATTACGCCAGGGATTGCCTTTTCTATAGTAAATTTTTCAAAAAATAATTTTCTACTGTCGCAAGTTTTAATTGCGCCAGGGATTGGCTTTTCTACAGTAAATTTCTCAAAAAATAATTTTCTACTGTCGCACATTTTAATTGCGCCAAGGATTGCCTTTTCTACAGTAAATTTTTCACAAATTAATTTTTTACTGTCTCTAATTTTAAATACGCCAGGGATTGCCTTTTCTATAGTAAATTATTCACAAATTAATTTTTTACGGTCGAAAATTTTAAATACGCCAGGGATTGCCTTTTCTATAGTAAATTATTCAGAAAATAATTTTTTACTGTCGCAAATTTTAATGGCGCCAGGTATTTATTGCCTTTTCTACAGTAAATTTTTTAAAAATAATTTTTTATTGTCGCAAATTTTAATTACGCCAGGGATTGCCTTTTCTATAGTAAATTTTTCACAAATTAATTTTTTACTGTCGCAAATTTTAAATACGCCAGGGATTGCTTTTTCTATAGTAAATTATTCAAAAAATAATTTTTTATTGTCGCAAATTTTAATTACGCCAGGGATTGCCTTTTCTACAGTAAGTTTTTCAAAAAATAATTTTTTATTGTCGCAAATTTTAATTACGCCAGGGATTGCCTTTTCTATAGTAAATTTTTCATAAATTAATTTTTTACTGTCGCAAATTTTAAATCCGCCAGGGATTGCCTTTTCTATAGTAAATTTTTCAAAAAATAACTTTTTACTGTCACAAATTTTAATTGCGCCAGGGATTGCCTTTTCTATAGTAAATTTTTCAAAAATTAATTTTTTACTCTCGAAAATTTTAATTGCGCCAGGGATTGCCTTTTCTATAGTAAATTTTTCACAAATTAATTTTTTACTGTCGCAAATTTTAATTGCGCCAGGGATTGCCTTTTCTATAGAAAATTTTTCACAAATTAATTTTTTACTGTCGCAAATTTTAATTACGCCAGGGATTGCCTTTTCTATAGTAAATTTTCAACAAATAATTTTCTACTGTCGCAAATTTTAAATACGCCAGGGATTGCCTTTTCTATAGTAAATTTTTCAAAATTTAATTTTATGCTGTCGCAAATTTTAATTGCGCCAGGGATTGCCTTTTCTAAAATAAATTTTTCAAAAACTAATTTTTTACTGTCGCAAATTTTAATTGCGCCAGGGATTGCCTTTTCGACAGTAAATATTTCAAAAAATAATTTTATACTGTCGCAAAATTTAATTGCGCCAGGGATTGCCTTTTCTATATTAAATTTTTCACAAATTAATTTTTTACTCTCGCAAATTTTAAATACGCCAGGGATTGCCTTTTCTATAGTAAATTATTCACAAATTAATTTTTTACTGTCGCAAATTTTAAATACGCCAGGGTTGCCTTTTCTATAGTAAATTATTCAAAAAATAATTTTTTACTGTCGCAAATTTTAATTACGCCAGGGATTGCCTTTTCTACAGTAAATTTTTCAAAAATTAATTTTTTACTGTCGCAAATTTTAATTGCGCCAGGGATTGCCTTTTCTATAGTAAATTTTTCAAAAAATAATTTTCTACTGTCGAAAATTTTAAATACGCCAGGGATTGCCTTTTCTATAGTAAATTTTTCAAAAAATAATTTTTTACTGTCGCAAATTTTAATTACGCCAGGGATTGCCTTTTCTATAGTAAATTTTTCAAAAATTAATTTTTTACTGTCGCAAATTTTATTTGCGCCAGGGATTGCCTTTTCTATAGTAAATTTTGCAAAAAAATAATTTTTTACTGTCGCAAATTTTAATTGCGCCAGGGATTGCCTTTTCTACAGTAAATTTTACAAAAAATAATTTTATATTGTCGCAAATTTTAATTACGCCAAGGATTGCCTTTTCTATAGTAATTTATTCAAAAAATAATTTTTTACTGTCGCAATTTTTAATTGCGCCAGGGATTGCCTTTTCTATAGTAAATTATTCAAAAAATAATTTTTTACTGTCGCAAATTTTAATTGCGCCAGGGATTGCCTTTTCTATAGTAAATTTTGCAAAAAAATAATTTTTTACTGTCGCAAATTTTAACTGCGCCAGGGATTGCCTTTTCTACAGTAAATTTTTAAAAAAATAATTTTTTACTGTCGCAAATTTTAATTGCGACAGGGATTGCCTTTTCTATAGTAATTTATTAAAAAAATAATTTTTTACTGTCGCAAATTTTAATTGCGCCAGGGATTGCCTTTTCTATAGTAAATTTTTCAAAAAATAATTTTCTACTGTCGCAAATTTTAAATACGCCAGGGATTGCCTTTTCTATAGTAAATTTTTCAAAAAATAATTTTTTATTGTCGCAAATTTTAATTAAGCCAGGGATTGCCTTTTCTATAGTAAATTTTTCAAAAATTAATTTTTTACTGTCGCAAATTTTAATTGCGCCAGGGATTGCCTTTTCTATAGTAAATTTTGCAAAAAAATAATTTTTTACTGTCGCAAATTTTAATTGCGACAGGTATTGCCTTTTCTACAGTAAATTTTACAAAAAATAATTTTATATTGTGGCAAATTTTAATTACGCCAGGGACTGCCTTTTCTATAGTAATTTATTCAAAAAATAATTTTTTACTGTCGCAAATTTTAATTGCGCCAGGGATTGCCTTTTCTATAGTAAATTATTAAAAAAAATAATTTTTTACTGTCGCAAATTTTAATTGCGCCAGGGATTGCCTTTTCTATAGTAAATTATTTAAAAAAATAATTTTTTACTGTCGCAAATTTTAATTGCGCCAGGGATTGCCCTTTCTGTAGTAAATTTTGCAAAAAAATAATTTTTTACTGTCGCAAATTTTAATTGCGCCAGGAATTGCCTTTTCTACAGTAAATTTTTTAAAAAATAATTTTTTACTGTCGCAAATTTTAATTGCGCCAGGGATTGCCTGTTCTATAGTAAATTATTCAAAAAATAATTTTTTATTGTCGCAAATTTTAATTGCGCCAAGGGATTGCCTTTTCTACAGTAAATTTTTCAAAAAATAATTTTTTACTGTCGCAAATTTTAATTGCGCCAGGGATTGCCTTTTCTATAGTAAATTTTTCAAAAATTAATTTTTTACTGTCGCAAATTTTAATTGCGCCAGGGATTGCCTTTTCTATAGTAAATTTTTCACAAATTAATTTTTTACTGTCGCAAATTTTAATTGCGCCAGGGATTGCCTTTTCTATAGAAAATTTTTCACAAATTAATTTTTTACTGTCGCAAATTTTAATTGCGCCAAGGATTGCCTTTTCTATAGTAAATTTTTCAACAACTAATTTTCTACTGTCGCAAATTTTAAATACGCCAGGGATTGCCTTTTCTATAGTAAATTTTTCAAAATTTAATTTTATGCTGTCGCAAATTTTAATTGCGCCAGGGATTGCCTTTTCTAAAATAAATTTTTCAAAAACTAATTTTTTACTGTCGCAAATTTTAATTGCGCCAGGGATTGCCTTTTCTACATTAAATTTTTCAAAAAATAATTTTATACTGTCGCAAATTTTAATTGCGCCAGGGATTGCCTTTTCTATATTAAATTTTTCACAAATTAATTTTTTACTCTCGCAAATTTTAAATACGCCAGGGATTGCCTTTTCTATAGTAAATTATTCACAAATTAATTTTTACTGTCGCAAATTTTAAATACGCCAGGGATTGCCTTTTCTATAGTCAATTATTCAAAAAATAATTTTTTACTGTCGCAAATTTTAATTACGCCAGGGATTGCCTTTTCTATAGTAAATTTTTCAAAAATTAATTTTTTACTGTCGCAAATTTTAATTACGCCAGGGATTGCCTTTTCTATAGTAAATTTTTCAAAAATTAATTTTTTACTGTCGCAAATTTTAATTGCGCCAGGGATTGCCTTTTCTATAGTAAATTTTGCAAAAAAATAATTTTTTACTGTCGCAAATTTTAATTGCGCCAGGGATTGCCTTTTCTACAGTAAATTTTACAAAAAAATAATTTTATATTGTCGCAAATTTTAATTACGCCAGGGATTACCTTTTCTATAGTAATTTATTCAAAAAATAATTTTTTACTGTCGCAAATTTTAATTGCGCCAGGGATTGCCTTTTCTATAGTAAATTATTCAAAAAATAATTTTTTACTGTCGCAAATTTTAATTGCTCCAGAGATTGCCTTTTCTATAGTAAATTTTGCAAAAAAATAATTTTTTACTGTCGCAAATTTTAATTTCGCCAGGGATTGCCTTTTCTATAGTAAATTTTTCACAAATTAATTTTTTACTGTCGCAAATTTTAATTGCGCCAGGGATTGCCTTTTCTATAGAAATTTTTTCACAAATTAATTTTTTACTGTCGCAAATTTTAATTGCGCCAGGGATTGCCTTTTCTATAGTAAATTATTCAAAAAATAATTTTTTACTGTCGCAAATTTTAAATCCGCCAGGGATTGCCTCTTCTATAGTAAATTATTCAAAAAATAATTGTTTACTGTCGCAAATTTTAATTGCGCCAGGGATTGGCTTTACTGCAGTAAATTTTTCAAAAAATAAATTTCTACTGTCGCAAATTTTAATTGCGCCAGGTATTGCCTTTCTATAGTAGATTTTTCAAAAATTAATTTTTTACTGTCGCAAGTTTTAATTACGCCAGCGATTGCCCTTTCTATAGTAAATTTTTCACAAATTATTTTTTTATTGTCGCAAATTTTAATTGCGCCAGGGATTGCCTTTTCTATAGTAAATTTTTCAAAAAATAATTTTCTACTGTCGCAAGTTTTAAACACGCCAGGGATTGATTGCCTTTTCTTTAGTAATTTTTTCAAAATTTAATTTTATACTGTCGCAAATTTTAATTGCGCCAGGTTTTGCCTTTTCTATAATAAATTTTGCAAAAAATAATTTTTTACTGTCGCAAATTTTAATTACGCCAGGGATTGCCTTTTCTACAGTAAATTTTTCAAAAATTGATTTTTTACTGTCGCAAATTGTAATTGCGGCAGGGATTGACTTTGCTACAGTAAATTTTTCAAAAAATAATTTTTTACTGTCGCAAGTTTTAATTGCGCCAGGGATTGCCTTTTCTACAGTAAATTTTGCAAAAAATAATTTTTTAGTGTCGAAAATTTTAATTGCGCCAGGGATTGCCTTTTCTATAGTAAATTTTTCAAAAAATAATTTTTTACTGTCGCAAATTTTAATTACGCCAGGGATTGCAGGGATAGTAAATTTTGCAAAAAATAATTTTTTACTGTCGAAAATTTTAATTACGCCAGGGATTGCCTTTTGTACAATAAATTTTTCAAAAAATAATTTTCTACTGTCGCAAATTTTAATTGCGCCAGGGATTGCCTTTTCTACAGTAAATTTATCACAAATTAATTTTTTACTGTCGCAAATTTTAATTGCGTCAGGGATTGCCTTTTCTATAGTAAATTTTGCAAAAAAATAATTTTTTATTGTCGCAAATTTTAATTGCGCCAGGGATTGCCTTTTCTACAGTAAATTTTTCAAAAATTAATTTTATACTGTCGCAAATTTTAAATACGCCAGGGATTGCCTTTTCTATAGTAAATTATTCAAAAAATAATTTTTTACTGTCGCAAATTTTAAATACGCCAGGGATTGCCTTTACTACAGTAAATTTTGCAAAAAATAATTTTATACTGTCGCAAATTTTAAATACGCAATGGATTGCCTCTTCTATAGTAAATTATGCAAATAATAATTTTTTACTGTCGCAAATTTTAATTGCGCCAGTGATTGCCTTTTCTATACTAAATTTTCACAAATTAATTTTTTACTGTCGCAAATGTTAATTACGCCAGGGATTGCCTTTTCTATAGTAAATTTTTCAAAAAATAATTTTCTACTCTCGCAAATTTTAATTGCGCCAGGGATTGCCTTTTCTATAGTAAATTTTTCGCAAATTAATTTTTTACTGTCGGAAATTTTAAATACGCCAGGGATTGCCTTTTCTACAGTAAATTTTTCAAAAAATAATTTTATACTGTCGCAAATTTTAAATACGCCACGGATTGCCTCTTCTATTGAAAATTTTGCAAAAAATAATTTTTTACTGTCGCAAATTTTAATTGCGCCAGGGATTGCCTTTTCTATAGTAAATTTTTCACAAATTAATTTTTTACTGTCGCAAATTTTAATTACGCCAGGGATTGCCTTTTCTATAGTAAATTTTTCAAAAAATAATTTTCTACTGTCGCAAGTTTTAATTGCGCCAGGGATTGGCTTTTCTACAGTAAATTTCTCAAAAAATAATTTTCTACTGTCGCACATTTTAATTGCGCCAAGGATTGCCTTTTCTACAGTAAATTTTTCACAAATTAATTTTTTACTGTCGCTAATTTTAAATACGCCAGGGATTGCCTTTTCTATAGTAAATTATTCACAAATTAATTTTTTACGGTCGAAAATTTTAAATACGCCAGGGATTGCCTTTTCTATAGTAAATTATTCAGAAAATAATTTTTTACTGTCGCAAATTTTAATTGCGCCAGGTATTTATTGCCTTTTCTACAGTAAATTTTTTAAAAATAATTTTTTATTGTCGCAAATTTTAATTACGCCAGGGATTGCCTTTTCTATAGTAAATTTTTCACAAATTAATTTTTTACTGTCGCAAATTTTAAATACGCCAGGGATTGCTTTTTCTATAGTAAATTATTCAAAAAATAATTTTTTATTGTCGCAAATTTTAATTACGCCAGGGATTGCCTTTTCTACAGTAAGTTTTTCAAAAAATAATTTTTTATTGTCGCAAATTTTAATTACGCCAGGGATTGCCTTTTCTATAGTAAATTTTTCATAAATTAATTTTTTACTGTCGCAAATTTTAAATCCGCCAGGGATTGCCTTTTCTATAGTAAATTTTTCAAAAAATAACTTTTTACTGTCACAAATTTTAATTGCGCCAGGGATTGCCTTTTCTATAGTAAATTTTTCAAAAATTAATTTTTTACTGTCGCAAATTTTAATTGCGCCAGGGATTGCCTTTTCTATAGTAAATTTTTCACAAATTAATTTTTTACTGTCGCAAATTTTAATTGCCCCAGGGATTGCATTTTCTATAGAAAATTTTTCACAAATTAATTTTTTACTGTCGCAAATTTTAATTACGCCAGGGATTGCCTTTTCTATAGTAAATTTTCAACAAATAATTTTCTACTGTCGCAAATTTTAAATACGCCAGGGATTGCCTTTTCTATAGTAAATTTTTCAAAATTTAATTTTATGCTGTCGCAAATTTTAATTGCGCCAGGGATTGCCTTTTCTAAAATAAATTTTTCAAAATCTAATTTTTTACTGTCGCAAATTTTAATTGCGCCAGGGATTGCCTTTTCGACAGTAAATTTTTCAAAAAATAATTTTATACTGTCGCAAAATTTAATTGCGCCAGGGATTGCCTTTTCTATATTAAATTTTTCACAAATTAATTTTTTACTCTCGCAAATTTTAAATACGCCAGGGATTGCCTTTTCTATAGTAAATTATTCACAAATTAATTTTTTACTGTCGCAAATTTTAAATACGCCAGGGTTGCCTTTTCTATAGTAAATTATTCAAAAAATAATTTTTTACTGTCGCAAATTTTAATTACGCCACGGATTGCCTTTTCTACAGTAAATTTTTCAAAAATTAATTTTTTACTGTCGCAAATTTTAATTGCGCCAGGGATTGCCTTTTCTATAGTAAATTTTTCAAAAAATAATTTTCTACTGTCGAAAATTTTAAATACGCCAGGGATTGCCTTTTCTATAGTAAATTTTTCAAAAAATAATTTTTTACTGTCGGAAATTTTAATTACGCCAGGGATTGCCTTTTCTATAGTAAATTTTTCAAAAATTAATTTTTTACTGTCGCAAATTTTATTTGCGCCAGGGATTGCCTTTTCTATAGTAAATTTTGCAAAAAAATAATTTTTTACTGTCGCAAATTTTAATTGCGCCAGGGATTGCCTTTTCTACAGTAAATTTTACAAAAAATAATTTTATATTGTCGCAAATTTTAATTACGCCAAGGATTGCCTTTTCTATAGTAATTTATTCAAAAAATAATTTTTTACTGTCGCAATTTTTAATTGCGCCAGGGATTGCCTTTTCTATAGTAAATTATTCAAAAAATAATTTTTTACTGTCGCAAATTTTAATTGCGCCAGGGATTGCCTTTTCTATAGTAAATTTTGCAAAAAAATAATTTTTTACTGTCGCAAATTTTAACTGCGCCAGGGATTGCCTTTTCTACAGTAAATTTTTAAAAAAATAATTTTTTACTGTCGCAAATTTTAATTGCGACAGGGATTGCCTTTTCTATAGTAATTTATTCAAAAAATAATTTTTTACTGTCGCAAATTTTAATTGCGCCAGGGATTGCCTTTTCTATAGTAAATTTTTCAAAAAATAATTTTCTACTGTCGCAAATTTTAAATACGCCAGGGATTGCCTTTTCTATAGTAAATTTTTCAAAAAATAATTTTTTATTGTCGCAAATTTTAATTACGCCAGGGATTGCCTTTTCTATAGTAAATTTTTCAAAAATTAATTTTTTACTGTCGCAAATTTTAATTGCGCCAGGGATTGCCTTTTCTATAGTAAATTTTGCAAAAAAATAATTTTTTACTGTCGCAAATTTTAATTGCGACAGGTATTGCCTTTTCTACAGTAAATTTTACAAAAAATAATTTTATATTGTGGCAAATTTTAATTACGCCAGGGACTGCCTTTTCTATAGTAATTTATTCAAAAAATAATTTTTTACTGTCGCAAATTTTAATTGCGCCAGGGATTGCCTTTTCTATAGTAAATTATTAAAAAAAATAATTTTTTACTGTCGCAAATTTTAATTGCGCCAGGGATTGCCTTTTCTATAGTAAATTATTTAAAAAAATAATTTTTTACTGTCGCAAATTTTAATTGCGCCAGGGATTGCCCTTTCTATAGTAAATTTTGCAAAAAAATAATTTTTTACTGTCGCAAATTTTAATTGCGCCAGGAATTGCCTTTTCTACAGTAAATTTTTTAAAAAATAATTTTTTACTGTCGCAAATTTTAATTGCGCCAGGGATTGCCTGTTCTATAGTAAATTATTCAAAAAATAATTTTTTATTGTCGCAAATTTTAATTGCGCCAAGGGATTGCCTTTTCTACAGTAAATTTTTCAAAAAATAATTTTTTACTGTCGCAAATTTTAATTGCGCCAGGGATTGCCTTTTCTATAGTAAATTTTTCAAAAATTAATTTTTTACTGTCGCAAATTTTAATTGCGCCAGGGATTGCCTTTTCTATAGTAAATTTTTCACAAATTAATTTTTTACTGTCGCAAATTTTAATTGCGCCAGGGATTGCCTTTTCTATAGAAAATTTTTCACAAATTAATTTTTTACTGTCGCAAATTTTAATTGCGCCAAGGATTGCCTTTTCTATAGTAAATTTTTCAACAACTAATTTTCTACTGTCGCAAATTTTAAATACGCCAGGGATTGCCTTTTCTATAGTAAATTTTTCAAAATTTAATTTTATGCTGTCGCAAATTTTAATTGCGCCAGGGATTGCCTTTTCTAAAATAAATTTTTCAAAAACTAATTTTTTACTGTCGCAAATTTTAATTGCGCCAGGGATTGCCTTTTCTACATTAAATTTTTCAAAAAATAATTTTATACTGTCGCAAATTTTAATTGCGCCAGGGATTGCCTTTTCTATATTAAATTTTTCACAAATTAATTTTTTACTCTCGCAAATTTTAAATACGCCAGGGATTGCCTTTTCTATAGTAAATTATTCACAAATTAATTTTTACTGTCGCAAATTTTAAATACGCCAGGGATTGCCTTTTCTATAGTCAATTATTCAAAAAATAATTTTTTACTGTCGCAAATTTTAATTACGCCAGGGATTGCCTTTTCTATAGTAAATTTTTCAAAAATTAATTTTTTACTGTCGCAAATTTTAATTACGCCAGGGATTGCCTTTTCTATAGTAAATTTTTCAAAAATTAATTTTTTACTGTCGCAAATTTTAATTGCGCCAGGGATTGCCTTTTCTATAGTAAATTTTGCAAAAAAATAATTTTTTACTGTCGCAAATTTTAATTGCGCCAGGGATTGCCTTTTCTACAGTAAATTTTACAAAAAAATAATTTTATATTGTCGCAAATTTTAATTACGCCAGGGATTACCTTTTCTATAGTAATTTATTCAAAAAATAATTTTTTACTGTCGCAAATTTTAATTGCGCCAGGGATTGCCTTTTCTATAGTAAATTATTCAAAAAATAATTTTTTACTGTCGCAAATTTTAATTGCTCCAGAGATTGCCTTTTCTATAGTAAATTTTGCAAAAAAATAATTTTTTACTGTCGCAAATTTTAATTTCGCCAGGGATTGCCTTTTCTATAGTAATTTTTCACAAATTAATTTTTTACTGTCGCAAATTTTAATTGCGCCAGGGATTGCCTTTTCTATAGAAATTTTTTCACAAATTAATTTTTTACTGTCGCAAATTTTAATTGCGCCAGGGATTGCCTTTTCTATAGTAAATTATTCAAAAAATAATTTTTTACTGTCGCAAATTTTAATTGCGCCAGGGATTGCCTTTTCTATAGTGAATTTTGCAAAAAAATAATTTTTTACTGTCGCAAATTTTAATTGCGCCAGGGATTGCCTTTTCTACAGTAAATTTTTCAAAAAATATTTTTTTACTGTCGCAAGTTTTAATTGCGCCAGGGATTGCCTTTTCTATAGTAAATTTTTCACAAATTAATTTTTTACTGTCGCAAATTTTAATTGCGCCAAGGATTGCCTTTTCTACAGTAAATTTTTCAAAAAATAATTTTTTACTGTCGCAAATTTTAATTACGCCAGGGATTGCCTTTTCTATAGTAAATTTTTCATAAATTAATTTTATACTGTCGAAAATTTTAAATCCGCCAGGGATTGCCTTTTCTATAGTAAATTTTTCAAAAAATAATTTTTTACTGTCGCAAATTTTAATTGCGCCAGGGATTGCCTTTTCTACAGTAAATTTTTCAAAAAATAATTTTTTACTGTCGCAAATTTTAAATACGCCAGGGATTGCCTTTTCTACAGTAAATTTTTCAAAAAATAATTTTTTACTGTCGCAAATTTTAATTACGCCAGGGATTGCCTTTTCTATAGTAAATTTTTCATAAATTAATTTTATACTGTCGAAAATTTTAAATCCGCCAGGGATTGCCTTTTCTATAGTAAATTTTTCAAAAAATAATTTTTTACTGTCGCAAATTTTAATTGCGCCAGGGATTGCCTTTTCTATAGTAAATTTTTCAAAAATTAATTTTTTACTGTCGCAAATTTGAATTGCGCCAGGGATTGCCTTTTCTATAGTAAATTTTTCACAAATTAATTTTTTACTGTCGCAAATTTTAATTGCGCCAGGGATTGCCTTTTCTATAGTAAATTATTCAAAAAATAATTTTTTACTGTCGCAAATTTTAATTACGCCAGGGATTGCCTTTTCTACAGTAAATTTTTCAAAAATTAATTTTTTACTGTCGCAAATTTTAATTGCGCCAGGGATTGCCTTTTCTATAGTAAATTTTTCAAAAAATAATTTTCTATTGTCGCAAATTTTAAATACCCCAGGGATTGCCTTTTCTATAGTAAATTTTTCAAAATTTAATTTTATACTGTCGCAAATTTTAATTGCGCCAGGGATTGCCTTTTCTATAGTAAATTTTTCAAAAACTAATTTTTTACTGTTGCAAATTTTAATTGCGCCAGGGATTGCCTTTTCTACAATAAATTTTTTACTGTCGCAAATTTTAATTACGCCAGGAATTGCCTTTTCTACAGTAAATTTTTCACAAATAAATTTTTTATTGTCGCAAATTTGAAATAAACCAGGGATTGCCTTTTCTATAGTAAATTTTTCAAAAAATAATTTTTTACTGTCGCATATTTTAATTGCGCCAATGATTGCCTTTTCTACAGTAAATTTTTCAAAAAATAATTTTTTACTTTCGCAAATTTTAAATACGACAGGGATTGCCTTTTCTATAGTAAATTTTTCAAAATTTAATTTTATACTGTCGCAAATTTTAATTGCGCCAGGGATTGCCTTTTCTATAGTAAATTTTTCAAAAATTAATTTTTTACTGTCGCAAATTTTAATTGCGCCAGGGATTGCCTTTTCTATAGTAAATTTTTCAAAAAATAATTTTCTACTGTCGCAAATTTTAAATACGCCAGGGATTGCCTTTTCTATAGTAAATTTTTCAAAATTTAATTTTATATTGTCGCAAATTTTTATAGCGCCAGGGATTGCCTTTTCTATAGTAAATTTTTCAAAAACTAATTTTTTACTGTTGCAAATTTTAATTGCTCCAGGGATTGCCGTTTCTATAGTAAATTATTCAAAAAATAATTTTTTACTGTCGCAAATTTTAATTGCGCCAGGGATTGCCTTTTCTACAGCAAATTTTTCAAAAAATATTTTTTTACTGTCGCAAATTTTAATTGCGCCAAGGATTGCCTTTTCTACAGTAAATTTTTCAAAAACTAATTTTTTACTGTAGCAAATTTTAATTGCGCCAGGGATTGCCTTTTCTATAGTAAATTTTTCAAAAAATAATTTTTTACTGTCGCAAATTTGAATTGCGCCAGGGATTGCCTTTTCTATAGTAAATTTTTCACAAATTAATTTTTTACTGTCGCAAATTTTAATTGCGCCAGGGATTGCCTTTTCTATAGTAAATTATTCAAAAAATAATTTTTTACTGTCGCAAATTTTAATTACGCCAGGGATTGCCTTTTCTACAGTAAATTTTTCAAAAATTAATTTTTTACTGTCGCAAATTTTAATTGCGCCAGGGATTGCCTTTTCTATAGTAAATTTTTCAAAAAATAATTTTCTATTGTCGCAAATTTTAAATACCCCAGGGATTGCCTTTTCTATAGTAAATTTTTCAAAATTTAATTTTATGCAGTCGCAAATTTTAATTGCGCCAGGGATTGCCTTTTCTATAGTAAATTATTCACAAATTAATTTTTTACTGTCGCAAATTTTAATTGCGCCAGGGATTGCCTTTTCTATAGTAATTTATTCAAAAAATAATTTTTTATCGTCGCAAATTTTAATTACGCCAGGGATTGCCTTTTCTATAGTAAATTTTTCAAAAATTAATTTTTTACTGTCGCAAATTTTAATTGCGCCAGGGATTGCCTTTTCTATATTAAATTTTTCACAAATTAATTTTTTACTCTCGCAAATTTTAAATACGCCAGGGATTGCCTTTTCTATAGTAAATTATTCACAAATTAATTTTTTACTGTCGCAAATTTTAAATACGCCAGGGATTGCCTTTTCTATAGTAAATTTTTCAAAATTTAATTTTATACTGTCGCAAATTTTAATTGCGCCAGGGATTGCCCTTTTCTATAGTAAATTTTTCAAAAACTAATTTTTTACTGTTGCAAATTTTAATTGCGCCAGGGATTGCCGTTTCTATAGTAAATTATTCAAAAAATAATTTTTTACTGTCGCATATTTCAATTGCGCCAGGGATTGCCTTTTCTACAGTAAATTTTTCAAAAATATTTTTTTATTGTCGCAAATTTTAATTGCGCCAGGGATTGCCTTTTCTACAGTAAATTTTTCAAAAATTAATTTTTTACTGTCGCAAATTTTAATTGCGCCAGGGATTGCCTTTTCTATAGTAAATTTTTCAAAAAATAATTTTCTACTGTCGCAAATTTTAAATACGCCCAGGGATTGCCTTTTCTATAGTAAATTTTTCAGAATTTAATTTTATACTGTCGCATATTTTAATTGCGCCAGGGATTGCCTTTTCTATAGTAAATTTTTCAAAAACTAATTTTTTACTGTCGCAAATTTTAATTGCGCCAGGGATTGCCTTTTCTACAGTAAATTTTTCAAAAAATAATTTTATACTGTCGCAAATTTTAATTGCGCCAGGGATTGCCTTTTCTATATTAAATTTTTCACAAATTAATTTTTTACTCTCGCAAATTTTAAATACGCCAGGGATTGCCTTTTCTATAGTAAATTTTTCAAAATTTAATTTTATGCAGTCGCAAATTTTAAATGCGCCAGGGATTGCCTTTTCTAAAATAAATTTTTCAAAAACTAATTTTTTACTGTCGCAAATTTTAATTGCGCCAGGGATTGCCTTTTCTACAGTAAATTTTTCAAAAAATAATTTTATACTGTCGCAAATTTTAAATACGCCAGGGATTGCCTTTTCTATATTAAATTTTTCACAAATTAATTTTTTACTCTCGAAAATTTTAAATACGCCAGGGATTGCCTTTTCTATAGTAAATTGTTCAAAATTTAATTTTATGCAGTCGCAAATTTTAATTGCGCCAGGGATTGCCTTTTCTAAAATAAATTTTTCAAAAACTAATTTTTTACTGTCGCAAATTTGAATTGCGCCAGGGATTGCCTTTTCTATAGTAAATTTTTCACAAATTAATTTTTTACTGTCGCAAATTTTAATTGCGCCAGGGATTGCCTTTTCTATAGTAAATTATTCAAAAAATAATTTTTTACTGTCGCAAATTTTAATTACGCCAGGGATTGCCTTTTCTACAGTAAATTTTTCAAAAATTAATTTTTTACTGTCGCAAATTTTAATTGCGCCAGGGATTGCCTTTTCTATAGTAAATTTTTCAAAAAATAATTTTCTACTGTCGCAAATTTTAAATACGCCAGGGATTGCCTTTTCTATAGTAAATTTTTCAAAATTTAATTTTATACTGTCGCAAATTTTAATTGCGCCAGGGATTGCCTTTTCTATAGTAAATTTTTCAAAAACTAATTTTTTACTGTTGCAAATTTTAATTGCGCCAGGGATTGCCTTTTCTGCAGTAAATTTTTTACTGTCGCAAATTTTAATTACGCCAGGAATTGCCTTTTCTACAGTAAATTTTTCACAAATAAATTTTTTATTGTCGCAAATTTTAAATACGCCAGGAATTGCCTTTTCTATAGTAAATTTTTCAAAAAATAATTTTTTACTGTCGCATATTTTAATCGCGCCAGGGATTGCCTTTTCTACAGTAAATTTTTCAAAAAATAATTTTTTACTGTCGCAAATTTTAAATACGACAGGGATTGCCTTTTCTATAGTAAATTTTTCAAAATTTAATTTTATACTGTCGCAAATTTTAATTGCGCCAGGGATTGCCTTTTCTATAGTAAATTTTTCAAAAACTAATTTTTTACTGTTGCAAATTTTAATTGCGCCAGGGATTGCCGTTTCTATAGTAAATTATTCAAAAAATAATTTTTTACTGTCGCAAATTTCAATTGCGCCAGGGATTGCCTTTTCTACAGTAAATTTTTCAAAAAATATTTTTTTACTGTCGCAAATTTTAATTGCGCCAGGGATTGCCTTTTCTACAGTAAATTTTTCAAAAATTAATTTTTTACTGTCGCAAATTTTAATTGCGCCAGGGATTGCCTTTTCTATAGTAAATTTTTCAAAAAATAATTTTATACTGTCGCAAATTTTAATTGCGCCAGGGATTGCCTTTTCTATATTAAATTTTTCACAAATTAATTTTTTACTCTCGCAAATTTTAATTGCTCCAGAGATTGCCTTTTCTATAGTAAATTTTGCAAAAAAATAATTTTTTACTGTCGCAAATTTTAATTGCGCCAGGGATTGCCTTTTCTACAGTAAATTTTTAAAAAAATAATTTTTTACTGTGGCAAATTTTAATTGCGCCAGGGATTGCCTTTTCTATAGTAAATTATTCAAAAAATAATTTTTTGTTGTCGCAAATTTTAATTGCGCCAGGGATTGCCTTTTCTATAGTAAATTTTTCAAAAATTAATTTTTTACTGTCGCAAATTTTAATTTCGCCAGGGATTGCCTTTTCTATAGTAAATTTTTCACAAATTAATTTTTTACTGTCGCAAATTTTAATTGCGCCAGGGATTGCCTTTTCTATAGAAAATTTTTCACAAATTAATTTTTTACTGTCGCAAATTTTAATTGCGCCAGGGATTGCCTTTTCTATAGTAAATTATTCAAAAAATAATTTTTTACTGTCGCAAATTTTAATTGCGCCAGGGATTGCCTTTTCTATAGTGAATTTTGCAAAAAAATAATTTTTTACTGTCGCAAATTTTAATTGCGCCAGGGATTGCCTTTTCTACAGTAAATTTTTCAAAAAATATTTTTTTACTGTCGCAAGTTTTAATTGCGCCAGGGATTGCCTTTTCTATAGTAAATTTTTCACAAATTAATTTTTTACTGTCGCAAATTTTAATTGCGCCAAGGATTGCCTTTTCTACAGTAAATTTTTCAAAAAATAATTTTTTACTGTCGCAAATTTTAACTACGCCAGGGATTGCCTTTTCTATAGTAAATTTTTCATAAATTAATTTTATACTGTCGAAAATTTTAAATCCGCCAGGGATTGCCTTTTCTATAGTAAATTTTTCAAAAAATAATTTTTTACTGTCGCAAATTTTAATTGCGCCAGGGATTGCCTTTTCTACAGTAAATTTTTCAAAAAATAACTTTTTACTGTCGCAAATTTTAAATACGCCAGGGATTGCCTTTTCTACAGTAAATTTTTCAAAAAATAATTTTTTACTGTCGCAAATTTTAATTACGCCAGGGATTGCCTTTTCTATAGTAAATTTTTCATAAATTAATTTTATACTGTCGAAAATTTTAAATCCGCCAGGGATTGCCTTTTCTATAGTAAATTTTTCAAAAAATAATTTTTTACTGTCGCAAATTTTAATTGCGTCAGGGATTGCCTTTTCTATAGTAAATTTTTCAAAAATTAATTTTTTACTGTCGCAAATTTGAATTGCGCCAGGGATTGCCTTTTCTATAGTAAATTTTTCACAAATTAATTTTTTACTGTCGCAAATTTTAATTGCGCCAGGGATTGCCTTTTCTATAGTAAATTATTCAAAAAATAATTTTTTACTGTCGCAAATTTTAATTACGCCAGGGATTGCCTTTTCTACAGTAAATTTTTCAAAAATTAATTTTTTACTGTCGCAAATTTTAATTGCGCCAGGGATTGCCTTTTCTATAGTAAATTTTTCAAAAAATAATTTTCTATTGTCGCAAATTTTAAATACCCCAGGGATTGCCTTTTCTATAGTAAATTTTTCAAAATTTAATTTTATACTGTCGCAAATTTTAATTGCGCCAGGGATTGCCTTTTCTATAGTAAATTTTTCAAAAACTAATTTTTTACTGTTGCAAATTTTAATTGCGCCAGGGATTGCCTTTTCTACAGTAAATTTTTTACTGTCGCAAATTTTAATTACGCCAGGAATTGCCTTTTCTACAGTAAATTTTTCACAAATAAATTTTTTATTGTCGCAAATTTTAAATAAACCAGGGATTGCCTTTTCTATAGTAAATTTTTCAAAAAATAATTTTTTACTGTCGCATATTTTAATTGCGCCAATGATTGCCTTTTCTACAGTAAATTTTTCAAAAAATAATTTTTTACTTTCGCAAATTTTAAATACGACAGGGATTGCCTTTTCTATAGTAAATTTTTCAAAATTTAATTTTATACTGTCGCAAATTTTAATTGCGCCAGGGATTGCCTTTTCTATAGTAAATTTTTCAAAAATTAATTTTTTACTGTCGCAAATTTTAATTGCACCAGGGATTGCCTTTTCTATAGTAAATTTTTCAAAAAATAATTTTCTACTGTCGCAAATTTTAAATACGCCAGGGATTGCCTTTTCTATAGTAAATTTTTCAAAATTTAATTTTATATTGTCGCAAATTTTTATAGCGCCAGGGATTGCCTTTTCTATAGTAAATTTTTCAAAAACTAATTTTTTACTGTTGCAAATTTTAATTGCGCCAGGGATTGCCGTTTCTATAGTAAATTATTCAAAAAATAATTTTTTACTGTCGCAAATTTTAATTGCGCCAGGGATTGCCTTTTCTACAGCAAATTTTTCAAAAAATATTTTTTTACTGTCGCAAATTTTAATTGCGGCAAGGATTGCCTTTTCTACAGTAAATTTTTCAAAAATTAATTTTTTACTGTCGCAAATTTTAATTGCGCCAGGGATTGCCTTTTCTATAGTAAATTTTTCAAAAAATAATTTTCTACTGTCGCAAATTTTAAATACGCCAGGGATTGCCTTTTCTATAGTAAATTTTTCAGAATTTAATTTTATACTGTCGCAAATTTTAATTGCGCCAGGGATTGCCTTTTCTATAGTAAATTTTTCAAAAACTAATTTTTTACTGTCGCAAATTTTAATTGCGCCAGGGATTGCCTTTTCTACAGTAAATTTTTCAAAAAATAATTTTATACTGTCGCAAATTTTAATTGCGCCAGGGATTGCCTTTTCTATATTAAATTTTTCAAAAATTAATTTTTTACTCTCGCAAATTTTAAATACGCCAGGGATTGCCTTTTCTATAGTAAATTTTTCAAAATTTAATTTTATGCAGTCGCAAATTTTAATTGCGCCAGGGATTGCCTTTTCTAAAATAAATTTTTCAAAAACTAATTTTTTACTGTAGCAAATTTTAATTGCGCCAGGGATTGCCTTTTCTATAGTAAATTTTTCAAAAAATAATTTTTTACTGTCGCAAATTTTAATTACGCCAGGGATTGCCTTTTCTATAGTAAATTTTTCAAAAATTAATTTTTTACTGTCGCAAATTTTAATTGCGCCAGGGATTGCCTTTTCTATAGTAAATTTTGCAAAAAAAAATAATCTTTTACTGTCGCAAATTTTAATTGCGCCAGGGATTGGCTTTTCTACAGTAAATTTTACAAAAAATAATTTTATATTGTAGCAAATTTTAATTACGCCAGGGATTGCCTTTTCTATAGTAATTTATTCAAAAAATAATTTTTTACCGTCGCAAATTTTAATTACGCCAGGGATTGCCTTTTCTATAGTAAATTTTTCACAAATTAATTTTTTACTCTCGAAAATTTTAAATACGCCAGGGATTGCCTTTTCTATAGTAAATTTTTCAAAATTTAATTTTATGCAGTCGCAAATTTTAATTGCGCCAGGGATTGCCTTTTCTAAAATAAATTTTTCAAAAACTAATTTTTTACTGTCGCAAATTTGAATTGCGCCAGGGATTGCCTTTTCTATAGTAAATTTTTCACAAATTAATTTTTTACTGTCGCAAATTTTAATTGCGCCAGGGATTGCCTTTTCTATAGTAAATTATTCAAAAAATAATTTTTTACTGTCGCAAATTTTAATTACGCCAGGGATTGCCTTTTCTACAGTAAATTTTTCAAAAATTAATTTTTTACTGTCGCAAATTTTAATTGCGCCAGGGATTGCCTTTTCTATAGTAAATTTTTCAAAAAATAATTTTCTACTGTCGCAAATTTTAAATACGCCAGGGATTGCCTTTTCTATAGTAAATTTTTCAAAATTTAATTTTATACTGTCGCAAATTTTAATTGCGCCAGGGATTGCCTTTTCTATAGTAAATTTTTCAAAAACTAATTTTTTACTGTTGCAAATTTTAATTGCGCCAGGGATTGCCGTTTCTATAGTAAATTATTCAAAAAATAATTTTTTACTGTCGCAAATTTCAATTGCGCCAGGGATTGCCTTTTCTACAGTAAATTTTTCAAAAAATAGTTTTTTACTGTCGCAAATTTTAATTGCGCCAGGGATTGCCTTTTCTACAGTAAATTTTTCAAAAATTAATTTTTTACTGTCGCAAATTTTAATTGCGCCAGGGATTGCCTTTTCTATAGTAAATTTTTCAAAAAATAATTTTCTACTGTCGCAAATTTTAAATACGCCAGGGATTGCCTTTTCTATAGTAAATTTTTCAGAATTTAATTTTATACTGTCGCAAATTTTAATTGCGCCAGGGATTGCCTTTTCTATAGTAAATTTTTCAAAAACTAATTTTTTACTGTCGCAAATTTTAATTGCGCCAGGGATTGCCTTTTCTACAGTAAATTTTTCAAAAAATAATTTTATACTGTCGCAAATTTTAATTGCGCCAGGGATTGCCTTTTCTATATTAAATTTTTCACAAATTAATTTTTTACTCTCGCAAATTTTAAATACGCCAGGGATTGCCTTTTCTATAGTAAATTTTTCAAAATTTAATTTTATGCAGTCGCAAATTTTAATTGCGCCAGGGATTGCCTTTTCTAAAATAAATTTTTCAAAAACTAATTTTTTACTGTCGCAAATTTTAATTGCGCCAGGGATTGCCTTTTCTACAGTAAATTTTTCAAAAAATAATTTTATACTGTCGCAAATTTTAAATACGCCAGGGATTGCCTTTTCTATAGTAAATTTTTCAAAAAATAATTTTTTACTGTCGCATATTTTAATTGCGCCAGGGATTGCCTTTTCTACAGTAAATTTTTCAAAAAATAATTTTATACTGTCGCAAATTTTAATTGCGCCAGGGATTGCCTTTTCTATATTAAATTTTTCACAAATTAATTTTTTACTCTCGAAAATTTTAAATACGCCAGGGATTGCCTTTTCTATAGTAAATTTTTCAAAATTTAATTTTATGCAGTCGCAAATTTTAATTGCGCCAGGGATTGCCTTTTCTAAAATAAATTTTTCAAAAACTAATTTTTTACTGTCGCAAATTTGAATTGCGCCAGGGATTGCCTTTTCTATAGTAAATTTTTCACAAATTAATTTTTTACTGTCGCAAATTTTAATTGCGCCAGGGATTGCCTTTTCTATAGTAAATTATTCAAAAAATAATTTTTTACTGTCGCAAATTTTAATTACGCCAGGGATTGCCTTTTCTACAGTAAATTTTTCAAAAATTAATTTTTTACTGTCGCAAATTTTAATTGCGCCAGGGATTGCCTTTTCTATAGTAAATTTTTCAAAAAATAATTTTCTACTGTCGCAAATTTTAAATACGCCAGGGATTGCCTTTTCTATAGTAAATTTTTCAAAATTTAATTTTATACTGTCGCAAATTTTAATTGCGCCAGGGATTGCCTTTTTTATAGTAAATTTTTCAAAAACTAATTTTTTACTGTTGCAAATTTTAATTGCGCCAGGGATTGCCTTCTCTGCAGTAAATTTTTTACTGTCGCAAATTTTAATTACGCCAGGAATTGCCTTTTCTACAGTAAATTTTTCACAAATAAATTTTTTATTGTCGCAAATTTTAAATACGCCAGGAATTGCCTTTTCTATAGTAAATTTTTCAAAAAATAATTTTTTACTGTCGCATATTTTAATTGCGCCAGGGATTGCCTTTTCTACAGTAAATTTTTCAAAAAATAATTTTTTACTGTCGCAAATTTTAAATACGACAGGGATTGCCTTTTCTATAGTAAATTTTTCAAAATTTAATTTTATACTGTCGCAAATTTTAATTGCGCCAGGGATTGCCTTTTCTATAGTAAATTTTTCAAAAATTAATTTTTTACTGTCGCAAATTTTAATTGCGCCAGGGATTGCCTTTTCTATAGTAAATTTTTCAAAAAATAATTTTCTACTGTCGCAAATTTTAAATACGCCAGGGATTGCCTTTTCTATAGTAAATTTTTCAAAATTTAATTTTATATTGTCGCAAATTTTTATAGCGCCAGGGATTGCCTTTTCTATAGTAAATTTTTCAAAAACTAATTTTTTACTGTTGCAAATTTTAATTGCGCCAGGGATTGCCGTTTCTATAGTAAATTATTCAAAAAATAATTTTTTACTGTCGCAAATTTTAATTGCGCCAGGGATTGCCTTTTCTACAGCAAATTTTTCAAAAAATATTTTTTTACTGTCGCAAATTTTAATTGCGGCAAGGATTGCCTTTTCTACAGTAAATTTTTCAAAAATTAATTTTTAACTGTCGCAAATTTTAATTGCGCCAGGGATTGCCTTTTCTATAGTAAATTTTTCAAAAAATAATTTTCTACTGTCGCAAATTTTAAATACGCCAGGGATTGCCTTTTCTATAGTAAATTTTTCAGAATTTAATTTTATACTGTCGCAAATTTTAATTGCGCCAGGGATTGCCTTTTCTATAGTAAATTTTTCAAAAACTAATTTTTTACTGTCGCAAATTTTAATTGCGCCAGGGATTGCCTTTTCTACAGTAAATTTTTCAAAAAATAATTTTATACTGTCGCAAATTTTAATTGCGCCAGGGATTGCCTTTTCTATATTAAATTTTTCAAAAATTAATTTTTTACTCTCGCAAATTTTAAATACGCCAGGGATTGCCTTTTCTATAGTAAATTTTTCAAAATTTAATTTTATGCAGTCGCAAATTTTAATTGCGCCAGGGATTGCCTTTTCTAAAATAAATTTTTCAAAAACTAATTTTTTACTGTAGCAAATTTTAATTGCGCCAGGGATTGCCTTTTCTATAGTAAATATTTCAAAAAATAATTTTTTACTGTCGCAAATTTTAATTACGCCAGGGATTGCCTTTTCTATAGTAAATTTTTCAAAAATTAATTTTTTACTGTCGCAAATTTTAATTGCGCCAGGGATTGCCTTTTCTATAGTAAATTTTGCAAAAAAAAATAATCTTTTACTGTCGCAAATTTTAATTGCGCCAGGGATTGGCTTTTCTACAGTAAATTTTACAAAAAATAATTTTATATTGTAGCAAATTTTAATTACGCCAGGGATTGCCTTTTCTATAGTAATTTATTCAAAAAATAATTTTTTACCGTCGCAAATTTTAATTACGCCAGGGATTGCCTTTTCTATAGTAAATTTTTCACAAATTAATTTTTTACTCTCGAAAATTTTAAATACGCCAGGGATTGCCTTTTCTATAGTAAATTTTTCAAAATTTAATTTTATGCAGTCGCAAATTTTAATTGCGCCAGGGATTGCCTTTTCTAAAATAAATTTTTCAAAAACTAATTTTTTACTGTCGCAAATTTGAATTGCGCCAGGGATTGCCTTTTCTATAGTAAATTTTTCACAAATTAATTTTTTACTGTCGCAAATTTTAATTGCGCCAGGGATTGCCTTTTCTATAGTAAATTATTCAAAAAATAATTTTTTACTGTCGCAAATTTTAATTACGCCAGGGATTGCCTTTTCTACAGTAAATTTTTCAAAAATTAATTTTTTACTGTCGCAAATTTTAATTGCGCCAGGGATTGCCTTTTCTATAGTAAATTTTTCAAAAAATAATTTTCTACTGTCGCAAATTTTAAATACGCCAGGGATTGCCTTTTCTATAGTAAATTTTTCAAAATTTAATTTTATACTGTCGCAAATTTTAATTGCGCCAGGGATTGCCTTTTCTATAGTAAATTTTTCAAAAACTAATTTTTTACTGTTGCAAATTTTAATTGCGCCAGGGATTGCCGTTTCTATAGTAAATTATTCAAAAAATAATTTTTTACTGTCGCAAATTTCAATTGCGCCAGGGATTGCCTTTTCTACAGTAAATTTTTCAAAAAATAGTTTTTTACTGTCGCAAATTTTAATTGCGCCAGGGATTGCCTTTTCTACAGTAAATTTTTCAAAAATTAATTTTTTACTGTCGCAAATTTTAATTGCGCCAGGGATTGCCTTTTCTATAGTAAATTTTTCAAAAAATAATTTTCTACTGTCGCAAATTTTAAATACGCCAGGGATTGCCTTTTCTATAGTAAATTTTTCAGAATTTAATTTTATACTGTCGCAAATTTTAATTGCGCCAGGGATTGCCTTTTCTATAGTAAATTTTTCAAAAACTAATTTTTTACTGTCGCAAATTTTAATTGCGCCAGGGATTGCCTTTTCTACAGTAAATTTTTCAAAAAATAATTTTATACTGTCGCAAATTTTAATTGCGCCAGGGATTGCCTTTTCTATATTAAATTTTTCACAAATTAATTTTTTACTCTCGCAAATTTTAAATACGCCAGGGATTGCCTTTTCTATAGTAAATTTTTCAAAATTTAATTTTATGCAGTCGCAAATTTTAATTGCGCCAGGGATTGCCTTTTCTAAAATAAATTTTTCAAAAACTAATTTTTTACTGTCGCAAATTTTAATTGCGCCAGGGATTGCCTTTTCTACAGTAAATTTTTCAAAAAATAATTTTATACTGTCGCAAATTTTAAATACGCCAGGGATTGCCTTTTCTATAGTAAATTTTTCAAAAAATAATTTTTTACTGTCGCATATTTTAATTGCGCCAGGGATTGCCTTTTCTACAGTAAATTTTTCAAAAAATAATTTTATACTGTCGCAAATTTTAATTGCGCCAGGGATTGCCTTTTCTATATTAAATTTTTCACAAATTAATTTTTTACTCTCGAAAATTTTAAATACGCCAGGAATTGCCTTTTCTATAGTAAATTTTTCAAAATTTAATTTTATGCAGTCGCAAATTTTAATTGCGCCAGGGATTGCCTTTTCTAAAATAAATTTTTCAAAAACTAATTTTTTACTGTCGCAAATTTGAATTGCGCCAGGGATTGCCTTTTCTATAGTAAATTTTTCACAAATTAATTTTTTACTGTCGCAAATTTTAATTGCGCCAGGGATTGCCTTTTCTATAGTAAATTATTCAAAAAATAATTTTTTACTGTCGCAAATTTTAATTACGCCAGGGATTGCCTTTTCTACAGTAAATTTTTCAAAAATTAATTTTTTACTGTCGCAAATTTTAATTGCGCCAGGGATTGCCTTTTCTATAGTAAATTTTTCAAAAAATAATTTTCTACTGTCGCAAATTTTAAATACGCCAGGGATTGCCTTTTCTATAGTAAATTTTTCAAAATTTAATTTTATACTGTCGCAAATTTTAATTGCGCCAGGGATTGCCTTTTTTATAGTAAATTTTTCAAAAACTAATTTTTTACTGTTGCAAATTTTAATTGCGCCAGGGATTGCCTTCTCTGCAGTAAATTTTTTACTGTCGCAAATTTTAATTACGCCAGGAATTGCCTTTTCTACAGTAAATTTTTCACAAATAAATTTTTTATTGTCGCAAATTTTAAATACGCCAGGAATTGCCTTTTCTATAGTAAATTTTTCAAAAAATAATTTTTTACTGTCGCATATTTTAATTGCGCCAGGGATTGCCTTTTCTACAGTAAATTTTTCAAAAAATAATTTTTTACTGTCGCAAATTTTAAATACGACAGGGATTGCCTTTTCTATAGTAAATTTTTCAAAATTTAATTTTATACTGTCGCAAATTTTAATTGCGCCAGGGATTGCCTTTTCTATAGTAAATTTTTCAAAAATTAATTTTTTACTGTCGCAAATTTTAATTGCGCCAGGGATTGCCTTTTCTATAGTAAATTTTTCATAAAATAATTTTCTACTGTCGCAAATTTTAAATACGCCAGGGATTGCCTTTTCTATAGTAAATTTTTCAAAATTTAATTTTATATTGTCGCAAATTTTAATTGCGCCAGGGATTGCCTTTTCTATAGTAAATTTTTCAAAAACTAATTTTTTACTGTTGCAAATTTTAACTGCGCCAGGGATTGCCGTTTCTATAGTAAATTACTCAAAATTTAATTTTATGCAGTGGCAAATTTTAATTGCGCCAGGGATTGCCTTTTCTAAAATAAATTTTTCAAAAACTAATTTTTTACTGTCGCAAATTTTAATTGCGCCAGGGATTGCCTTTTCTACAGTAAATTTTTCAAAAAATAATTTTATACTGTCGCAAATTTTAAATACGCCAGGGATTGCCATTTCTATAGTAAATTTTTCAAAAAATAATTTTTTACTGTCGCATATTTTAATTGCGCCAGGGATTGCCTTTTCTACAGTAAATTTTTCAAAAAATAATTTTATACTGTCGCAAATTTTAATTGCGCCAGGGATTGCCTTTTCTATATTAAATTTTTCACAAATTAATTTTTTACTGTCGCAAATTTTAAATACGCCAGGGATTGCCTTTTCTATAGTAAATTTTTCAAAATTTAATTTTATGCAGTCGCAAATTTTAATTGCGCCAGGGATTGCCTTTTCTAAAATAAATTTTTCAAAAACTAATTTTTTACTGTCGCAAATTTTAATTGCGCCAGGGCTTGCCTTTTCTACAGTAAATTTTTCAAAAAATAATTTTATACTGTCGCAAATTTTAAATACGCCAGGGATTGCCTTTTATATAGTAAATTATTCAAAAAATAATTTTTTACTGTCGCAAATTTTAATTACGCCAGGGATTGCCTTTTCTACAGTAAATTTTTCAAAAATTAATTTTTTACTGTCGCAAATTTTAATTGCGCCAGGGATTGCCTTTTCTATAGTAAATTTTTCAAAAAATAATTTTCTACTGTCGCAAATTTTAAATACGCCAGGGATTGCCTTTTCTATAGTAAATTTTTCAAAATTTAATTTTATACTGTCGCAAATTTTAATTGCGCCAGGGATTGCCTTTTCTATAGTAAATTTTTCAAAAACTAATTTTTTACTGTTGCAAATTTTAATTGCGCCAGGGATTGCCTTTTCTACAGTAAATTTTTTACTGTCGCAAATTTTAATTACGCCAGGAATTGCCTTTTCTACAGTAAATTTTTCACAAATAAATTTTTTATTGTCGCAAATTTTAAATACGCCAGGGATTGCCTTTTCTATAGTAAATTTTTCAAAAAATAATTTTTTACTGTCGCATATTTTAATTGCGCCAGGGATTGCCTTTTCTACAGTAAATTTTTCAAAAAATAATTTTTTACTGTCGCAAATTTTAAATACGACAGGGATTGCCTTTTCTATAGTAAATTTTTCAAAATTTAATTTTATACTGTCGCAAATTTTAATTGCGCCAGGGATTGCCTTTTCTATAGTAAATTTTTCAAAAATTAATTTTTTACTGTCGCAAATTTTAATTGCGCCAGGGATTGCCTTTTCTATAGTAAATTTTTCAAAAAATAATTTTCTACTGTCGCAAATTTTAAATACGCCAGGGATTGCCTTTTCTATAGTAAATTTTTCAAAATTTAATTTTATATTGTCGCAAATTTTAATTGCGCCAGGGATTGCCTTTTCTATAGTAAATTTTTCAAAAACTAATTTTTTACTGTTGCAAATTTTAATTGCGCCAGGGATTGCCGTTTCTATAGTAAATTATTCAAAAAATAATTTTTTACTGTCGCAAATTTTAATTGCGCCAGGGATTGCCTTTTCTACAGTAAATTTTTCAAAAAATATTTTTTTACTGTCGCAAATTTTAATTGCGCCAGGGATTGCCTTTTCTACAGTAACTTTTTCAAAAATTAATTTTTTACTGTCGCAAATTTTAATTGCGCCAGGGATTGCCTTTTCTATAGTAAATTTTTCAAAAAATAATTTTCTACTGTCGCAAATTTTAAATACGCCAGGGATTGCCTTTTCTATAGTTAATTTTTCAGAATTTAATTTTATACTGTCGCAAATTTTAATTGCGCCAGGGATTGCCTTTTCTATAGTAAATTTTTCAAAAACTAATTTTTTACTGTCGCAAATTTTAATTGCGCCAGGGATTGCTTTTTCTACAGTAAATTTTTCAAAAAATAATTTTATACTGTCGCAAATTTTAATTGCGCCAGGGATTGCCTTTTCTATATTAAATTTTTCACAAATTAATTTTTTACTCTCGCAAATTTTAAATACGCCAGGGATTGCCTTTTCTATAGTAAATTTTTCAAAATTTAATTTTATGCAGTCGCAAATTTTAATTGCGCCAGGGATTGCCTTTTTTAAAATAAATTTTTCAAAAACTAATTTTTTACTGTCGCAAATTTTAATTGCGCCAGGGATTGCCTTTTCTACAGTAAATTTTTCAAAAAATAATTTTATACTGTCGCAAATTTTAAATACGCCAGGGATTGCCTTTTCTATAGTAAATTTTTCAAAAAATAATTTTTTACTGTCGCAAATTTTAATTACGCCAGGGATTGCCTTTCTATAGTAAATTTTTCAAAAATTAATTTTTTACTGTCGCAAATTTTAATTGCGCCAGGGATTGCCTTTTCTATAGTAAATTTTTCAAAAAATAATTTTTTACTGTCGCAAATTTTAATTACGCCAGGGATTGCCTTTCTATAGTAAATTTTTCAAAAATTAATTTTTTACTGTCGCAAATTTTAATTGCGCCAGGGATTGCCTTTTCTATAGAAAATTTTGCAAAAAAAAATAATCTTTTACTGTCGCAAATTTTAATTGCGCCAGGGATTGCCTTTTCTACAGTAAATTTTACAAAAAATAATTTTATATTGTAGCATATTTTAATTACACCAGGGATTGCCTTTTCTATAGTAATTTATTCAAAAAATAATTTTTTACCGTCGCAAATTTTAATTACGCCAGGGATTGCCTTTTCTATAGTAAATTTTTCAAAAATTAATTTTTTACTGTCGCAAATTTTAATTGCGCCAGGGATTGCCTTTTCTATAGTAAATTTTTCAAAAAATAATTTTCTACTGTCGCAAATTTTAAATACGCCAGGGATTGCCAAATTTTTCAAAATTTAATTTTATACTGTCGCCAATTTTAAATGCGCCAAGGATTGCCTTTTCTATAGTAAATTTTTCCAAAACTAATTTTTTACTGTTGCAAATTTTAATTGCGCCAGGGATTGCCTTCTCTGCAGTAAATTTTTTACTGTCGCAAATTTTAATTACGCCAGGAATTGCCTTTTCTACAGTAAATTTTTCACAAATAAATTTTTTATTGTCGCAAATTTTAAATACGCCAGGAATTGCCTTTTCTATAGTAAATTTTTCAAAAAATAATTTTTTACTGTCGCATATTTTAATTGCGCCAGGGATTGCCTTTTCTACAGTAAATTTTTCAAAAAATAATTTTTTACTGTCGCAAATTTTAAATACGACAGGGATTGCCTTTTCTATAGTAAATTTTTCAAAATTTAATTTTATACTGTCGCAAATTTTAATTGCGCCAGGGATTGCCTTTTCTATAGTAAATTTTTCAAAAATTAATTTTTTACTGTCGCAAATTTTAATTGCGCCAGGGATTGCCTTTTCTATAGTAAATTTTTCAAAAAATAATTTTCTACTGTCGCAAATTTTAAATACGCCAGGGATTGCCTTTTCTATAGTAAATTTTTCAAAATTTAATTTTATATTGTCGCAAATTTTTATAGCGCCAGGGATTGCCTTTTCTATAGTAAATTTTTCAAAAACTAATTTTTTACTGTTGCAAATTTTAATTGCGCCAGGGATTGCCGTTTCTATAGTAAATTATTCAAAAAATAATTTTTTACTGTCGCAAATTTTAATTGCGCCAGGGATTGCCTTTTCTACAGCAAATTTTTCAAAAAATATTTTTTTACTGTCGCAAATTTTAATTGCGGCAAGGATTGCCTTTTCTACAGTAAATTTTTCAAAAATTAATTTTTAACTGTCGCAAATTTTAATTGCGCCAGGGATTGCCTTTTCTATAGTAAATTTTTCAAAAAATAATTTTCTACTGTCGCAAATTTTAAATACGCCAGGGATTGCCTTTTCTATAGTAAATTTTTCAGAATTTAATTTTATACTGTCGCAAATTTTAATTGCGCCAGGGATTGCCTTTTCTATAGTAAATTTTTCAAAAACTAATTTTTTACTGTCGCAAATTTTAATTGCGCCAGGGATTGCCTTTTCTACAGTAAATTTTTCAAAAAATAATTTTATACTGTCGCAAATTTTAATTGCGCCAGGGATTGCCTTTTCTATATTAAATTTTTCAAAAATTAATTTTTTACTCTCGCAAATTTTAAATACGCCAGGGATTGCCTTTTCTATAGTAAATTTTTCAAAATTTAATTTTATGCAGTCGCAAATTTTAATTGCGCCAGGGATTGCCTTTTCTAAAATAAATTTTTCAAAAACTAATTTTTTACTGTAGCAAATTTTAATTGCGCCAGGGATTGCCTTTTCTATAGTAAATATGTCAAAAAATAATTTTTTACTGTCGCAAATTTTAATTACGCCAGGGATTGCCTTTTCTATAGTAAATTTTTCAAAAATTAATTTTTTACTGTCGCAAATTTTAATTGCGCCAGGGATTGCCTTTTCTATAGTAAATTTTGCAAAAAAAAATAATCTTTTACTGTCGCAAATTTTAATTGCGCCAGGGATTGGCTTTTCTACAGTAAATTTTACAAAAAATAATTTTATATTGTAGCAAATTTTAATTACGCCAGGGATTGCCTTTTCTATAGTAATTTATTCAAAAAATAATTTTTTACCGTCGCAAATTTTAATTACGCCAGGGATTGCCTTTTCTATAGTAAATTTTTCACAAATTAATTTTTTACTCTCGAAAATTTTAAATACGCCAGGGATTGCCTTTTCTATAGTAAATTTTTCAAAATTTAATTTTATGCAGTCGCAAATTTTAATTGCGCCAGGGATTGCCTTTTCTAAAATAAATTTTTCAAAAACTAATTTTTTACTGTCGCAAATTTGAATTGCGCCAGGGATTGCCTTTTCTATAGTAAATTTTTCACAAATTAATTTTTTACTGTCGCAAATTTTAATTGCGCCAGGGATTGCCTTTTCTATAGTAAATTATTCAAAAAATAATTTTTTACTGTCGCAAATTTTAATTACGCCAGGGATTGCCTTTTCTACAGTAAATTTTTCAAAAATTAATTTTTTACTGTCGCAAATTTTAATTGCGCCAGGGATTGCCTTTTCTATAGTAAATTTTTCAAAAAATAATTTTCTACTGTCGCAAATTTTAAATACGCCAGGGATTGCCTTTTCTATAGTAAATTTTTCAAAATTTAATTTTATACTGTCGCAAATTTTAATTGCGCCAGGGATTGCCTTTTCTATAGTAAATTTTTCAAAAACTAATTTTTTACTGTTGCAAATTTTAATTGCGCCAGGGATTGCCGTTTCTATAGTAAATTATTCAAAAAATAATTTTTTACTGTCGCAAATTTCAATTGCGCCAGGGATTGCCTTTTCTACAGTAAATTTTTCAAAAAATAGTTTTTTACTGTCGCAAATTTTAATTGCGCCAGGGATTGCCTTTTCTACAGTAAATTTTTCAAAAATTAATTTTTTACTGTCGCAAATTTTAATTGCGCCAGGGATTGCCTTTTCTATAGTAAATTTTTCAAAAAATAATTTTCTACTGTCGCAAATTTTAAATACGCCAGGGATTGCCTTTTCTATAGTAAATTTTTCAGAATTTAATTTTATACTGTCGCAAATTTTAATTGCGCCAGGGATTGCCTTTTCTATAGTAAATTTTTCAAAAACTAATTTTTTACTGTCGCAAATTTTAATTGCGCCAGGGATTGCCTTTTCTACAGTAAATTTTTCAAAAAATAATTTTATACTGTCGCAAATTTTAATTGCGCCAGGGATTGCCTTTTCTATATTAAATTTTTCACAAATTAATTTTTTACTCTCGCAAATTTTAAATACGCCAGGGATTGCCTTTTCTATAGTAAATTTTTCAAAATTTAATTTTATGCAGTCGCAAATTTTAATTGCGCCAGGGATTGCCTTTTCTAAAATAAATTTTTCAAAAACTAATTTTTTACTGTCGCAAATTTTAATTGCGCCAGGGATTGCCTTTTCTACAGTAAATTTTTCAAAAAATAATTTTATACTGTCGCAAATTTTAAATACGCCAGGGATTGCCTTTTCTATAGTAAATTTTTCAAAAAATAATTTTTTACTGTCGCATATTTTAATTGCGCCAGGGATTGCCTTTTCTACAGTAAATTTTTCAAAAAATAATTTTATACTGTCGCAAATTTTAATTGCGCCAGGGATTGCCTTTTCTATATTAAATTTTTCACAAATTAATTTTTTACTCTCGAAAATTTTAAATACGCCAGGGATTGCCTTTTCTATAGTAAATTTTTCAAAATTTAATTTTATGCAGTCGCAAATTTTAATTGCGCCAGGGATTGCCTTTTCTAAAATAAATTTTTCAAAAACTAATTTTTTACTGTCGCAAATTTGAATTGCGCCAGGGATTGCCTTTTCTATAGTAAATTTTTCACAAATTAATTTTTTACTGTCGCAAATTTTAATTGCGCCAGGGATTGCCTTTTCTATAGTAAATTATTCAAAAAATAATTTTTTACTGTCGCAAATTTTAATTACGCCAGGGATTGCCTTTTCTACAGTAAATTTTTCAAAAATTAATTTTTTACTGTCGCAAATTTTAATTGCGCCAGGGATTGCCTTTTCTATAGTAAATTTTTCAAAAAATAATTTTCTACTGTCGCAAATTTTAAATACGCCAGGGATTGCCTTTTCTATAGTAAATTTTTCAAAATTTAATTTTATACTGTCGCAAATTTTAATTGCGCCAGGGATTGCCTTTTTTATAGTAAATTTTTCAAAAACTAATTTTTTACTGTTGCAAATTTTAATTGCGCCAGGGATTGCCTTCTCTGCAGTAAATTTTTTACTGTCGCAAATTTTAATTACGCCAGGAATTGCCTTTTCTACAGTAAATTTTTCACAAATAAATTTTTTATTGTCGCAAATTTTAAATACGCCAGGAATTGCCTTTTCTATAGTAAATTTTTCAAAAAATAATTTTTTACTGTCGCATATTTTAATTGCGCCAGGGATTGCCTTTTCTACAGTAAATTTTTCAAAAAATAATTTTTTACTGTCGCAAATTTTAAATACGACAGGGATTGCCTTTTCTATAGTAAATTTTTCAAAATTTAATTTTATACTGTCGCAAATTTTAATTGCGCCAGGGATTGCCTTTTCTATAGTAAATTTTTCAAAAATTAATTTTTTACTGTCGCAAATTTTAATTGCGCCAGGGATTGCCTTTTCTATAGTAAATTTTTCATAAAATAATTTTCTACTGTCGCAAATTTTAAATACGCCAGGGATTGCCTTTTCTATAGTAAATTTTTCAAAATTTAATTTTATATTGTCGCAAATTTTAATTGCGCCAGGGATTGCCTTTTCTATAGTAAATTTTTCAAAAACTAATTTTTTACTGTTGCAAATTTTAACTGCGCCAGGGATTGCCGTTTCTATAGTAAATTACTCAAAATTTAATTTTATGCAGTGGCAAATTTTAATTGCGCCAGGGATTGCCTTTTCTAAAATAAATTTTTCAAAAACTAATTTTTTACTGTCGCAAATTTTAATTGCGCCAGGGATTGCCTTTTCTACAGTAAATTTTTCAAAAAATAATTTTATACTGTCGCAAATTTTAAATACGCCAGGGATTGCCATTTCTATAGTAAATTTTTCAAAAAATAATTTTTTACTGTCGCATATTTTAATTGCGCCAGGGATTGCCTTTTCTACAGTAAATTTTTCAAAAAATAATTTTATACTGTCGCAAATTTTAATTGCGCCAGGGATTGCCTTTTCTATATTAAATTTTTCACAAATTAATTTTTTACTGTCGCAAATTTTAAATACGCCAGGGATTGCCTTTTCTATAGTAAATTTTTCAAAATTTAATTTTATGCAGTCGCAAATTTTAATTGCGCCAGGGATTGCCTTTTCTAAAATAAATTTTTCAAAAACTAATTTTTTACTGTCGCAAATTTTAATTGCGCCAGGGCTTGCCTTTTCTACAGTAAATTTTTCAAAAAATAATTTTATACTGTCGCAAATTTTAAATACGCCAGGGATTGCCTTTTATATAGTAAATTATTCAAAAAATAATTTTTTACTGTCGCAAATTTTAATTACGCCAGGGATTGCCTTTTCTACAGTAAATTTTTCAAAAATTAATTTTTTACTGTCGCAAATTTTAATTGCGCCAGGGATTGCCTTTTCTATAGTAAATTTTTCAAAAAATAATTTTCTACTGTCGCAAATTTTAAATACGCCAGGGATTGCCTTTTCTATAGTAAATTTTTCAAAATTTAATTTTATACTGTCGCAAATTTTAATTGCGCCAGGGATTGCCTTTTCTATAGTAAATTTTTCAAAAACTAATTTTTTACTGTTGCAAATTTTAATTGCGCCAGGGATTGCCTTTTCTACAGTAAATTTTTTACTGTCGCAAATTTTAATTACGCCAGGAATTGCCTTTTCTACAGTAAATTTTTCACAAATAAATTTTTTATTGTCGCAAATTTTAAATACGCCAGGGATTGCCTTTTCTATAGTAAATTTTTCAAAAAATAATTTTTTACTGTCGCATATTTTAATTGCGCCAGGGATTGCCTTTTCTACAGTAAATTTTTCAAAAAATAATTTTTTACTGTCGCAAATTTTAAATACGACAGGGATTGCCTTTTCTATAGTAAATTTTTCAAAATTTAATTTTATACTGTCGCAAATTTTAATTGCGCCAGGGATTGCCTTTTCTATAGTAAATTTTTCAAAAATTAATTTTTTACTGTCGCAAATTTTAATTGCGCCAGGGATTGCCTTTTCTATAGTAAATTTTTCAAAAAATAATTTTCTACTGTCGCAAATTTTAAATACGCCAGGGATTGCCTTTTCTATAGTAAATTTTTCAAAATTTAATTTTATATTGTCGCAAATTTTAATTGCGCCAGGGATTGCCTTTTCTATAGTAAATTTTTCAAAAACTAATTTTTTACTGTTGCAAATTTTAATTGCGCCAGGGATTGCCGTTTCTATAGTAAATTATTCAAAAAATAATTTTTTACTGTCGCAAATTTTAATTGCGCCAGGGATTGCCTTTTCTACAGTAAATTTTTCAAAAAATATTTTTTTACTGTCGCAAATTTTAATTGCGCCAGGGATTGCCTTTTCTACAGTAACTTTTTCAAAAATTAATTTTTTACTGTCGCAAATTTTAATTGCGCCAGGGATTGCCTTTTCTATAGTAAATTTTTCAAAAAATAATTTTCTACTGTCGCAAATTTTAAATACGCCAGGGATTGCCTTTTCTATAGTTAATTTTTCAGAATTTAATTTTATACTGTCGCAAATTTTAATTGCGCCAGGGATTGCCTTTTCTATAGTAAATTTTTCAAAAACTAATTTTTTACTGTCGCAAATTTTAATTGCGCCAGGGATTGCTTTTTCTACAGTAATTTTTTCAAAAAATAATTTTATACTGTCGCAAATTTTAATTGCGCCAGGGATTGCCTTTTCTATATTAAATTTTTCACAAATTAATTTTTTACTCTCGCAAATTTTAAATACGCCAGGGATTGCCTTTTCTATAGTAAATTTTTCAAAATTTAATTTTATGCAGTCGCAAATTTTAATTGCGCCAGGGATTGCCTTTTCTAAAATAAATTTTTCAAAAACTAATTTTTTACTGTCGCAAATTTTAATGGCGCCAGGGATTGCCTTTTCTACAGTAAATTTTTCAAAAAATAATTTTATACTGTCGCAAATTTTAAATACGCCAGGGATTGCCTTTTCTATAGTAAATTTTTCAAAAAATAATTTTTTACTGTCGCAAATTTTAATTACGCCAGGGATTGCCTTTCTATAGTAAATTTTTCAAAAATTAATTTTTTACTGTCGCAAATTTTAATTGCGCCAGGGATTGCCTTTTCTATAGTAAATTTTTCAAAAAATAATTTTTTACTGTCGCAAATTTTAATTACGCCAGGGATTGCCTTTCTATAGTAAATTTTTCAAAAATTAATTTTTTACTGTCGCAAATTTTAATTGCGCCAGGGATTGCCTTTTCTATAGAAAATTTTGCAAAAAAAAATAATCTTTTACTGTCGCAAATTTTAATTGCGCCAGGGATTGCCTTTTCTACAGTAAATTTTACAAAAAATAATTTTATATTGTAGCATATTTTAATTACGCCAGGGATTGCCTTTTCTATAGTAATTTATTCAAAAAATAATTTTTTACCGTCGCAAATTTTAATTACGCCAGGGATTGCCTTTTCTATAGTAAATTTTTCAAAAATTAATTTTTTACTGTCGCAAATTTTAATTGCGCCAGGGATTGCCTTTTCTATAGTAAATTTTTCAAAAAATAATTTTCTACTGTCGCAAATTTTAAATACGCCAGGGATTGCCTTTTCTATAGTAAATTTTTCAAAATTTAATTTTATATTGTCGCAAATTTTAATTGCGCCAGGGATTGCCTTTTCTATAGTAAATTTTTCAAAAACTAATTTTTTACTGTTGCAAATTTTAACTGCGCCAGGGATTGCCGTTTCTATAGTAAATTACTCAAAATTTAATTTTATGCAGTGGCAAATTTTAATTGCGCCAGGGATTGCCTTTTCTAAAATAAATTTTTCAAAAACTAATTTTTTACTGTCGCAAATTTTAATTGCGCCAGGGATTGCCTTTTCTACAGTAAATTTTTCAAAAAATAATTTTATACTGTCGCAAATTTTAAATACGCCAGGGATTGCCATTTCTATAGTAAATTTTTCAAAAAATAATTTTTTACTGTCGCATATTTTAATTGCGCCAGGGATTGCCTTTTCTACAGTAAATTTTTCAAAAAATAATTTTATACTGTCGCAAATTTTAATTGCGCCAGGGATTGCCTTTTCTATATTAAATTTTTCACAAATTAATTTTTTACTGTCGCAAATTTTAAATACGCCAGGGATTGCCTTTTCTATAGTAAATTTTTCAAAATTTAATTTTATGCAGTCGCAAATTTTAATTGCGCCAGGGATTGCCTTTTCTAAAATAAATTTTTCAAAAACTAATTTTTTACTGTCGCAAATTTTAATTGCGCCAGGGCTTGCCTTTTCTACAGTAAATTTTTCAAAAAATAATTTTATACTGTCGCAAATTTTAAATACGCCAGGGATTGCCTTTTATATAGTAAATTATTCAAAAAATAATTTTTTACTGTCGCAAATTTTAATTACGCCAGGGATTGCCTTTTCTACAGTAAATTTTTCAAAAATTAATTTTTTACTGTCGCAAATTTTAATTGCGCCAGGGATTGCCTTTTCTATAGTAAATTTTTCAAAAAATAATTTTCTACTGTCGCAAATTTTAAATACGCCAGGGATTGCCTTTTCTATAGTAAATTTTTCAAAATTTAATTTTATACTGCCGCAAATTTTAATTGCGCCAGGGATTGCCTTTTCTATAGTAAATTTTTCAAAAACTAATTTTTTACTGTTGCAAATTTTAATTGCGCCAGGGATTGCCTTTTCTACAGTAAATTTTTTACTGTCGCAAATTTTAATTACGCCAGGAATTGCCTTTTCTACAGTAAATTTTTCACAAATAAATTTTTTATTGTCGCAAATTTTAAATACGCCAGGGATTGCCTTTTCTATAGTAAATTTTTCAAAAAATAATTTTTTACTGTCGCATATTTTAATTGCGCCAGGGATTGCCTTTTCTACAGTAAATTTTTCAAAAAATAATTTTTTACTGTCGCAAATTTTATATACGACAGGGATTGCCTTTTCTATAGTAAATTTTTCAAAATTTAATTTTATACTGTCGCAAATTTTAATTGCGCCAGGGATTGCCTTTTCTATAGTAAATTTTTCAAAAATTAATTTTTTACTGTCGCAAATTTTAATTGCGCCAGGGATTGCCTTTTCTATAGTAAATTTTTCAAAAAATAATTTTCTACTGTCCCAAATTTTAAATACGCCAGGGATTGCCTTTTCTATAGTAAATTTTTCAAAATTTAATTTTATATTGTCGCAAATTTTAATTGCGCCAGGGATTGCCTTTTCTATAGTAAATTTTTCAAAAACTAATTTTTTACTGTTGCAAATTTTAATTGCGCCAGGGATTGCCGTTTCTATAGTAAATTATTCAAAAAATAATTTTTTACTGTCGCAAATTTTAATTGCGCCAGGGATTGCCTTTTCTACAGTAAATTTTTCAAAAAATATTTTTTTACTGTCGCAAATTTTAATTGCGCCAGGGATTGCCTTTTCTACAGTAACTTTTTCAAAAATTAATTTTTTACTGTCGCAAATTTTAATTGCGCCAGGGATTGCCTTTTCTATAGTAAATTTTTCAAAAAATAATTTTCTACTGTCGCAAATTTTAAATACGCCAGGGATTGCCTTTTCTATAGTTAATTTTTCAGAATTTAATTTTATACTGTCGCAAATTTTAATTGCGCCAGGGATTGCCTTTTCTATAGTAAATTTTTCAAAAACTAATTTTTTACTGTCGCAAATTTTAATTGCGCCAGGGATTGCTTTTTCTACAGTAAATTTTTCAAAAAATAATTTTATACTGTCGCAAATTTTAATTGCGCCAGGGATTGCCTTTTCTATATTAAATTTTTCACAAATTAATTTTTTACTCTCGCAAATTTTAAATACGCCAGGGATTGCCTTTTCTATAGTAAATTTTTCAAAATTTAATTTTATGCAGTCGCAAATTTTAATTGCGCCAGGGATTGCCTTTTCTAAAATAAATTTTTCAAAAACTAATTTTTTACTGTCGCAAATTTTAATGGCGCCAGGGATTGCCTTTTCTACAGTAAATTTTTCAAAAAATAATTTTATACTGTCGCAAATTTTAAATACGCCAGGGATTGCCTTTTCTATAGTAAATTTTTCAAAAAATAATTTTTTACTGTCGCAAATTTTAATTACGCCAGGGATTGCCTTTCTATAGTAAATTTTTCAAAAATTAATTTTTTACTGTCGCAAATTTTAATTGCGCCAGGGATTGCCTTTTCTATAGTAAATTTTTCAAAAAATAATTTTTTACTGTCGCAAATTTTAATTACGCCAGGGATTGCCTTTCTATAGTAAATTTTTCAAAAATTAATTTTTTACTGTCGCAAATTTTAATTGCGCCAGGGATTGCCTTTTCTATAGAAAATTTTGCAAAAAAAAATAATCTTTTACTGTCGCAAATTTTAATTGCGCCAGGGATTGCCTTTTCTACAGTAAATTTTACAAAAAATAATTTTATATTGTAGCATATTTTAATTACGCCAGGGATTGCCTTTTCTATAGTAATTTATTCAAAAAATAATTTTTTACCGTCGCAAATTTTAATTACGCCAGGGATTGCCTTTTCTATAGTAAATTTTTCAAAAATTAATTTTTTACTGTCGCAAATTTTAATTGCGCCAGGGATTGCCTTTTCTATAGTAAATTTTTCAAAAAATAATTTTCTACTGTCGCAAATGTTAAATACGCCAGGGATTGCCAAATTTTTCAAAATTTAATTTTATACTGTCGCCAATTTTAAATGCGCCAAGGATTGCCTTTTCTATAGTAAATTTTTCCAAAACTAATTTTTTACTGTTGCAAATTTTAATTGCGCCAGGGATTGCCTTTTCTACAGTAAATTTTTTACTGTCGCAAATTTTAATTACGCCAGGAATTGCCTTTTCTACAGTAAATTTTTCACAAATAAATTTTTTACTGTCGCAAATTTTAAATACGCCGGGGATTGCCTTTTCTATAGTAAATTTTTAAAAAAATAATTTTTTACTGTCGCATATTTTAATTGCGCCAGGGATTGCCTTTTCTACAGTAAATTTTTCAAAAAATAATTTTTTACTGTCGCAAATTTTAAATACGCCAGGGATTGCCATTTCTGTAGTAAATTATTCAAAAAATAATTTTTTACTGTTGCAAATTTTAATTTCGCCAGGAATTGCCGTTTCTATAGTAAATTATTCAAAAAATAATTTTTTACTGTCGCAAATTTTAATTGCGCCAGGGATTGCCTTTTCTACAGTAAATTTTTCAAAAAATATTTTTTTACTGTCCCAAATTTTAATTGCGCCAGGGATTGCCTTTTCTACAGTAAATTTTTCAAAGATTAATTTTTTACTGTCACAAATTTTAATTGCGCCAGGGATTGCCTTTTCTATAGTAAATTTCTCAAAAAATAATTTTCTACTGTCGCAAATTTTAAATATGCCAGGGATTGCCTTTTCTATAGTAAATTTTTCAAAATTTAATTTTATACTGTCGCAAATTTTAATTGCGCCAGGGATTGCCTTTTCTATAGTAAATTTTTCAAAAATTAATTTTTTACTGTCGCAAATTTTATTTGCGCCAGGGATTGCCTTTTCTATAGTAAATTTTGCAAAAAAATAATTTTTTACTGTCGCAAATTTTAATTGCGCCAGGGATTGCCTTTTCTACAGTAAATTTTACAAAAAATAATTTTATATTGTCGCAAATTTTAATTACGACAAGGATTGCCTTTTCTATAGTAATTTATTCAAAAAATAATTTTTTACTGTCGCAATTTTTAATTGCGCCAGGGATTGCCTTTCTATAGTAAATTATTCAAAAAATATTTTTTTACTGTCGCAAATTTTAATTGCGCCAGGGATTGCCTTTTCTATAGTAAATTTTGCAAAAAAATAATTTTTTACTGTCGCAAATTTTAACTGCGCCAGGGATTGCCTTTTCTACAGTAAATTTTTAAAAAAATAATTTTTTACTGTCGCAAATTTTAATTGCGACAGGGATTGCCTTTTCTATAGTAATTTATTCAAAAAATAATTTTTTACTGTCGCAAATTTTAATTGCGCCAGGGATTGCCTTTTCTATAGTAAATTTTTCAAAAAATAATTTTCTACTGTCGCAAATTTTAAATACGCCAGGGATTGCCTTTTCTATAGTAAATTTTTCAAAAAATAATTTTTTATTGTCGCAAATTTTAATTACGCCAGGGATTGCCTTTTCTATAGTAAATTTTTCAAAAATTAATTTTTTACTGTCGCAAATTTTAAATGCGCCAGGGATTGCCTTTTCTACATTAAATTTTTCAAAAAATAATTTTATACTGTCGCAAATTTTAATTGCGCCAGGGATTGCCTTTTCTATATTAAATTTTTCACAAATTAATTTTTTACTGTCGCAAATTTTAAATACGCCAGGGATTGCCTTTTCTATAGTAAATTATTCACAAATTAATTTTTACTGTCGCAAATTTTAAATACGCCAGGGATTGCCTTTTCTATAGTCAATTATTCAAAAAATAATTTTTTACTGTCGCAAATTTTAATTACGCCAGGGATTGCCTTTTCTATAGTAAATTTTTCAAAAATTAATTTTTTACTGTCGCAAATTTTAATTGCGCCAGGGATTGCCTTTTCTATAGTAAATTTTTCAAAAAATAATTTTCTACTGTCGCAAATTTTAAATACGCCAGGGATTGCCTTTTCTATAGTAAATTTTTCAAAAAATAATTTTTTACTGTCGCAAATTTTACTTACGCCAGGGATTGCCTTTTCTATAGTAAATTTTTCAAAAATTAATTTTTTACTGTCGCAAATTTTAATTGCGCCAGGGATTGCCTTTTCTATAGTAAATTTTGCAAAAAAATAATTTTTTACTGTCGCAAATTTTAATTGCGCCAGGGATTGCCTTTTCTACAGTAAATTTTACAAAAAAATAATTTTATATTGTCGCAAATTTTAATTACGCCAGGGATTACCTTTTCTATAGTAATTTATTCAAAAAATAATTTTTTACTGTCATAAATTTTAATTGCGCCAGGGATTGCCTTTTCTATAGTAAATTATTCAAAAAATAATTTTTTACTGTCGCAAATTTTAATTGCTCCAGAGATTGCCTTTTCTATAGTAAATTTTGCAAAAAAATAATTTTTTACTGTCGCAAATTTTAATTGCGCCAGGGATTGCCTTTTCTACAGTAAATTTTTAAAAAAATAATTTTTTACTGTGGCAAATTTTAATTGCGCCAGGGATTGCCTTTTCTATAGTAAATTATTCAAAAAATAATTTTTTGTTGTCGCAAATTTTAATTGCGCCAGGGATTGCCTTTTCTATAGTAAATTTTTCAAAAATTAATTTTTTACTGTCGCAAATTTTAATTTCGCCAGGGATTGCCTTTTCTATAGTAAATTTTTCACAAATTAATTTTTTACTGTCGCAAATTTTAATTGCGCCAGGGATTGCCTTTTTTATAGAAAATTTTTCACAAATTAATTTTTTACTGTCGCAAATTTTAATTGCGCCAGGGATTGCCTTTTCTATAGTAAATTATTCAAAAAATAATTTTTTACTGTCGCAAATTTTAATTGCGCCAGGGATTGCCTTTCTATAGTGAATTTTGCAAAAAAATAATTTTTTACTGTCGCAAATTTTAATTGCGCCAGGGATTGCCTTTTCTACAGTAAATTTTTCAAAAAATATTTTTTTACTGTCGCAAGTTTTAATTGCGCCAGGGATTGCCTTTTCTATAGTAAATTTTTCACAAATTAATTTTTTACTGTCGCAAATTTTAATTGCGCCAAGGATTGCCTTTTCTACAGTAAATTTTTCAAAAAATAATTTTTTACTGTCGCAAATTTTAATTACGCCAGGGATTGCCTTTTCTATAGTAAATTATTCATAAATTAATTTTATACTGTCGAAAATTTTAAATCCGCCAGGGATTGCCTTTTCTATAGTAAATTTTTCAAAAAATAATTTTTTACTGTCGCAAATTTTAATTGCGCCAGGGATTGCCTTTTCTACAGTAAATTTTTCAAAAAATAATTTTTTACTGTCGCAAATTTTAAATACGCCAGGGATTGCCTTTTCTACAGTAAATTTTTCAAAAAATAATTTTTTACTGCCGCAAATTTTATTTACGCCAGGGATTGCCTTTTCTATAGTAAATTTTTCATAAATTAATTTTATACTGTCGAAAATTTTAAATCCGCCAGGGATTGCCTTTTCTATCGAAATTTTTCAAAAAATAATTTTTTACTGTCGCAAATTTTAATTGCGCCAGGGATTGCCTTTTCTATAATAAATTTTTCAAAAATTAATTTTTTACTGTCGCAAATTTGAATTGCGCCAGGGATTGCCTTTTCTATAGTAAATTTTTCACAAATTAATTTTTTACTGTCGCAAATTTTAATTGCGCCAGGGATTGCCTTTTCTATAGTAAATTATTCAAAAAATAATTTTTTACTGTCGCAAATTTTAATTACGCCAGGGATTGCCTTTTCTACAGTAAATTTTTCAAAAATTAATTTTTTACTGTCGCAAATTTTAATTGCGCCAGGGATTGCCTTTTCTATAGTAAATTTTTCAAAAAATAATTTTCTATTGTCGCAAATTTTAAATACCCCAGGGATTGCCTTTTCTATAGTAAATTTTTCAAAATTTAATTTTATACTGTCGCAAATTCTAATTGCGCCAGGGATTGCCTTTTCTATAGTAAATTTTTCAAAAACTAATTTTTTACTGTTGCAAATTTTAATTGCGCCAGGGATTGCCTTTTCTACAGTAAATTTTTTACTGTCGCAAATTTTAATTACGCCAGGAATTGCCTTTTCTACAGTAAATTTTTCACAAATAAATTTTTTATTGTCGCAAATTTTAAATAAACCAGGGATTGCCTTTTCTATAGTAAATTTTTCAAAAAATAATTTTTTACTGTCGCATATTTTAATTGCGCCAATGATTGCCTTTTCTACAGTAAATTTTTCAAAAAATAATTTTTTACTTTCGCAAATTTTAAATACGACAGGGATTGCCTTTTCTATAGTAAATTTTTCAAAATTTAATTTTATACTGTCGCAAATTTTAATTGCGCCAGGGATTGCCTTTTCTATAGTAAATTTTTCAAAAATTAATTTTTTACTGTCGCAAATTTTAATTGCGCCAGGGATTGCCTTTTCTATAGTAAATTTTTCAAAAAATAATTTTCTACTGTCGCAAATTTTAAATACGCCAGGGATTGCCTTTTCTATAGTAAATTTTTCAAAATTTAATTTTATATTGTCGCAAATTTTTATAGCGCCAGGGATTGCCTTTTCTATAGTAAATTTTTCAAAAACTAATTTTTTACTGTTGCAAATTTTAATTGCGCCAGGGATTGCCGTTTCTATAGTAAATTATTCAAAAAATAATTTTTTACTGTCGCAAATTTTAATTACGCCAGGGATTGCCTTTTCTACAGTAAATTTTTCAAAAATTAATTTTTTACTGTCGCAAATTTTAATTGCGCCAGGGATTGCCTTTTCTATAGTAAATTTTTCAAAAAATAATTTTCTATTGTCGCAAATTTTAAATACCCCAGGGATTGCCTTTTCTATAGTAAATTTTTCAAAATTTAATTTTATACTGTCGCAAATTTTAATTGCGCCAGGGATTGCCTTTTCTATAGTAAATTTTTCAAAAACTAATTTTTTACTGTTGCAAATTTTAATTGCGCCAGGGATTGCCTTTTCTACAGTAAATTTTTTACTGTCGCAAATTTTAATTACGCCAGGAATTGCCTTTTCTACAGTAAATTTTTCACAAATAAATTTTTTATTGTCGCAAATTTTAAATAAACCAGGGATTGCCTTTTCTATAGTAAATTTTTCAAAAAATAATTTTTTACTGTCGCATATTTTAATTGCGCCAATGATTGCCTTTTCTACAGTAAATTTTTCAAAAAATAATTTTCTACTGTCGCAAATTTTAAATACGCCAGGGATTGCCTTTTCTATAGTAAATTTTTCAAAAAATAATTTTTTATTGTCGCAAATTTTAATTACGCCAGGGATTGCCTTTTCTATAGTAAATTTTTCAAAAATTAATTTTTTACTGTCGCAAATTTTAAATGCGCCAGGAGTTGCCTTTTCTATAGTAAATTTTGCAAAAAAATAATTTTTTACTGTCGCAAATTTTAATTGCGACAGGTATTGCCTTTTCTACAGTAAATTTTACAAAAAATAATTTTATATTGTCGCAAATTTTAATTACGCCAGGGATTGCCTTTTCTATAGTAATTTATTCAAAAAATAATTTTTTACTGTCGCAAATTTTAATTGCGCCAGGGATTGCCTTTTCTATAGTAAATTATTAAAAAAAAAAATTTTTTACTGTCGCAAATTTTAATTGCGCCAGGGATTGCCTTTTCTATAGTAAATTATTTAAAAAAATAATTTTTTACTGTCGCAAATTTTAATTGCGCCAGGGATTGCCCTTTCTATAGTAAATTTTGCAAAAAAATAATTTTTTACTGTCGCAAATTTTAATTGCGCCAGGAATTGCCTTTTCTACAGTAAATTTTTTAAAAAATAATTTTTTACTGCCGCAAATTTTAATTGCGCCAGGGATTGCCTGTTCCATAGTAAATTATTCAAAAAATAATTTTTTATTGTCGCAAATTTTAATTGCGCCAAGGGATTGCCTTTTCTACAGTAAATTTTTCAAAAAATAATTTTTTACTGTCGCAAATTTTAATTGCGCCAGGGATTGCCTTTTCTATAGTAAATTCTTCACAAATTAATTTTTTACTGTCGCAAATTTTAATTGCGCCAGGGATTGCCTTTTCTATAGTAAATTTTGCAAAAAAATAATTTTTTACTGTCGCAAATTTTAATTGCGCCAGGGTTTGCCTTTTCTACAGTAAATTTTTCAAAAAATAATTTTTTACTGTCGCAAATTTTAATTACGCCAGGGATTGCCTTTTCTATAGTAAATTTTTCATAAATTAATTTTTTACTGTCGCAAATTTTAAATCCGCCAGGGATTACCTTTTCTATAGTAAATTTTTCAAAAAATAATTTTTTATTGTCGCAAATTTTAATTGCGCCAGGGATTGCCTTTTCTATAGTAAATTTTTCAAAAATTAATTTTTTACTGTCGCAAATTTTAATTGCGCCAGGGATTGCCTTTTCTATAGTAAATTTTTCACAAATTAATTTTTTACTGTCGCAAATTTTAATTGCGCCAGGGATTGCCTTTTCTATAGAAAATTTTTCACAAATTAATTTTTTACTGTCGCAAATTTTAATTGCGCCAAGTATTGCCTTTTCTATAGTAAATTTTTCAACAACTAATTTTCTACTGTCGCAAATTTTAAATACGCCAGGGATTGCCTTTTCTATAGTAAATTTTTCAAAATTTAATTTTATGCTGTCGCAAATTTTAATTGCGCCAGGGATTGCCTTTTCTAAAATAAATTTTTCAAAAACTAATTTTTTACTGTCGCAAATTTTAATTGCGCCAGGGATTGCCTTTTCTACATTAAATTTTTCAAAAAATAATTTTATACTGTCGCAAATTTTAATTGCGCCAGGGATTGCCTTTTCTATATTAAATTTTTCACAAATTAATTTTTTACTCTCGCAAATTTTAAATACGCCAGGGATTGCCTTTTCTATAGTAAATTATTCACAAATTAATTTTTACTGTCGCAAATTTTAAATACGCCAGGGATTGCCTTTTCTATAGTCAATTATTCAAAAAATAATTTTTTACTGTCGCAAATTTTAATTACGCCAGGGATTGCCTTTTCTATAGTAAATTTTTCAAAAATTAATTTTTTACTGTCGCAAATTTTAATTGCGCCAGGGATTGCCTTTTCTATAGTAAATTTTTCAAAAAATAATTTTCTACTGTCGCAAATTTTAAATACGCCAGGGATTGCCTTTTCTATAGTAAATTTTTCAAAAAATAATTTTTTACTGTCGCAAATTTTACTTACGCCAGGGATTGCCTTTTCTATAGTAAATTTTTCAAAAATTAATTTTTTACTGTCGCAAATTTTAATTGCGCCAGGGATTGCCTTTTCTATAGTAAATTTTGCAAAAAAAATAATTTTTTACTGTCGCAAATTTTAATTGCGCCAGGGATTGCCTTTTCTACAGTAAATTTTACAAAAAAATAATTTTATATTGTCGCAAATTTTAATTACGCCAGGGATTACCTTTTCTATAGTAATTTATTCAAAAAATAATTTTTTACTGTCATAAATTTTAATTGCGCCAGGGATTGCCTTTTCTATAGTAAATTATTCAAAAAATAATTTTTTACTGTCGCAAATTTTAATTGCTCCAGAGATTGCCTTTTCTATAGTAAATTTTGCAAAAAAATAATTTTTTACTGTCGCAAATTTTAATTGCGCCAGGGATTGCCTTTTCTACAGTAAATTTTTAAAAAATAATTTTTACTGTGGCAAATTTTAATTGCGCCAGGGATTGCCTTTTCTATAGTAAATTATTCAAAAAATAATTTTTTGTTGTCGCAAATTTTAATTGCGCCAGGGATTGCCTTTTCTATAGTAAATTTTTCAAAAATTAATTTTTTACTGTCGCAAATTTTAATTTCGCCAGGGATTGCCTTTTCTATAGTAAATTTTTCACAAATTAATTTTTTACTGTCGCAAATTTTAATTGCGCCAGGGATTGCCTTTTCTATAGAAAATTTTCACAAATTAATTTTTTACTGTCGCAAATTTTAATTGCGCCAGGGATTGCCTTTTCTATAGTAAATTATTCAAAAAATAATTTTTTACTGTCGCAAATTTTAATTGCGCCAGGATTGCCTTTCTATAGTGAATTTTGCAAAAAAATAATTTTTTACTGTCGCAAATTTTAATTGCGCCAGGGATTGCCTTTTCTACAGTAAATTTTTCAAAAAATATTTTTTTACTGTCGCAAGTTTTAATTGCGCCAGGGATTGCCTTTTCTATAGTAAATTTTTCACAAATTAATTTTTTACTGTCGCAAATTTTAATTGCGCCAAGGATTGCCTTTTCTACAGTAAATTTTTCAAAAAATAATTTTTTACTGTCGCAAATTTTAATTACGCCAGGGATTGCCTTTTCTATAGTAAATTATTCATAAATTAATTTTATACTGTCGAAAATTTTAAATCCGCCAGGGATTGCCTTTTCTATAGTAAATTTTTCAAAAAATAATTTTTTACTGTCGCAAATTTTAATTGCGCCAGGGATTGCCTTTTCTACAGTAAATTTTTCAAAAAATAATTTTTTACTGTCGCAAATTTTAAATACGCCAGGGATTGCCTTTTCTACAGTAAATTTTCAAAAAATAATTTTTTACTGCCGCAAATTTTATTTACGCCAGGGATTGCCTTTTCTATAGTAAATTTTTCATAAATTAATTTTATACTGTCGAAAATTTTAAATCCGCCAGGGATTGCCTTTTCTATAGTAAATTTTTCAAAAAATAATTTTTTACTGTCGCAAATTTTAATTGCGCCAGGGATTGCCTTTTCTATAGTAAATTTTTCAAAAATTAATTTTTTACTGTCGCAAATTTGAATTGCGCCAGGATTGCCTTTTCTATAGTAAATTTTTCACAAATTAATTTTTTACTGTCGCAAATTTTAATTGCGCCAGGGATTGCCTTTTCTATAGTAAATTATTCAAAAAATAATTTTTTACTGTCGCAAATTTTAATTACGCCAGGGATTGCCTTTTCTACAGTAAATTTTTCAAAAATTAATTTTTTACTGTCGCAAATTTTAATTGCGCCAGGGATTGCCTTTTCTATAGTAAATTTTTCAAAAAATAATTTTCTATTGTCGCAAATTTTAAATACCCCAGGGATTGCCTTTTCTATAGTAAATTTTTCAAAATTTAATTTTATACTGTCGCAAATTTTAATTGCGCCAGGGATTGCCTTTTCTATAGTAAATTTTTCAAAAACTAATTTTTTACTGTTGCAAATTTTAATTGCGCCAGGGATTGCCTTTTCTACAGTAAATTTTTTACTGTCGCAAATTTTAATTACGCCAGGAATTGCCTTTTCTACAGTAAATTTTTCACAAATAAATTTTTTATTGTCGCAAATTTTAAATAAACCAGGGATTGCCTTTTCTATAGTAATTTTTTCAAAAAATAATTTTTTACTGTCGCATATTTTAATTGCGCCAATGATTGCCTTTTCTACAGTAAATTTTCAAAAAATAATTTTTTACTTTCGCAAATTTTAAATACGACAGGGATTGCCTTTTCTATAGTAAATTTTTCAAAATTTAATTTTATACTGTCGCAAATTTTAATTGCGCCAGGGATTGCCTTTTCTATAGTAAATTTTTCAAAAATTAATTTTTTACTGTCGCAAATTTTAATTGCGCCAGGGATTGCCTTTTCTATAGTAAATTTTTCAAAAAATAATTTTCTACTGTCGCAAATTTTAAATACGCCAGGGATTGCCTTTTCTATAGTAAATTTTCAAAATTTAATTTTATATTGTCGCAAATTTTTATAGCGCCAGGGATTGCCTTTTCTATAGTAAATTTTTCAAAAACTAATTTTTTACTGTTGCAAATTTTAATTGCGCCAGGGATTGCCGTTTCTATAGTAAATTATTCAAAAAATAATTTTTTACTGTCGCAAATTTTAATTACGCCAGGGATTGCCTTTTCTACAGTAAATTTTTCAAAAATTAATTTTTTACTGTCGCAAATTTTAATTGCGCCAGGGATTGCCTTTTCTATAGTAAATTTTTCAAAAAATAATTTTCTATTGTCGCAAATTTTAAATACCCCAGGGATTGCCTTTTCTATAGTAAATTTTTCAAAATTTAATTTTATACTGTCGCAAATTTTAATTGCGCCAGGGATTGCCTTTTCTATAGTAAATTTTTCAAAAACTAATTTTTTACTGTTGCAAATTTTAATTGCGCCAGGGATTGCCTTTTCTACAGTAAATTTTTTACTGTCGCAAATTTTAATTACGCCAGGAATTGCCTTTTCTACAGTAAATTTTTCACAAATAAATTTTTTATTGTCGCAAATTTTAAATAAACCAGGGATTGCCTTTTCTATAGTAAATTTTTCAAAAATAATTTTTTACTGTCGCATATTTTAATTGCGCCAATGATTGCCTTTTCTACAGTAAATTTTTCAAAAAATAATTTTTTACTTTCGCAAATTTTAAATACGACAGGGATTGCCTTTTCTATAGTAAATTTTTCAAAATTTAATTTTATACTGTCGCAAATTTTAATTGCGCCAGGGATTGCCTTTTCTATAGTAAATTTTTCAAAAATTAATTTTTTACTGTCGCAAATTTTAATTGCGCCAGGATTGCCTTTTCTATAGTAAATTTTTCAAAAAATAATTTTCTACTGTCGCAAATTTTAAATACGCCAGGGATTGCCTTTTCTATAGCAAATTTTTCAAAATTTAATTTTATATTGTCGCAAATTTTTATAGCGCCAGGGATTGCCTTTTCTATAGTAAATTTTTCAAAAACTAATTTTTTACTGTTGCAAATTTTAATTGCGCCAGGGATTGCCGTTTCTATAGTAAATTATTCAAAAAATAATTTTTTACTGTCGCAAATTTTAATTGCGCCAGGGATTGCCTTTTCTACAGCAAATTTTTCAAAAAATATTTTTTTATTGTCGGCAATTTTAATTGCGCCCAGGATTGCCTTTTCTACAGTAAATTTTTCAAAAATTAATTTTTTACTGTCGCAAATTTTAATTGCGCCAGGGATTGCCTTTTCTATAGTAAATTTTTCAAAAAATAATTTTCTACTGTCGCAAATTTTAAATACGCCAGGGATTGCCTTTTCTATAGTAAATTTTTCAGAATTTAATTTTATACTGTCGCAAATTTTAATTGCGCCAGGGATTGCCTTTTCTATAGTAAATTTTTCAAAAACTAATTTTTTACTGTCGCAAATTTTAATTGCGCCAGGGATTGCCTTTTCTACAGTAAATTTTTCAAAAAATAATTTTATACTGTCGCAAATTTTAATTGCGCCAGGGATTGCCTTTTCTATAGTAAATTTTTCAAAAAATAATTTTTTACTGTCGCAAATTTTAATTACGCCAGGGATTGCCTTTTCTATAGTAAATTTTTCAAAAATTAATTTTTTACTGTCGCAAATTTTAATTGCGCCAGGGATTGCCTTTTCTATAGTAAATTTTGCAAAAAAAAATAATCCTTTACTGTCGCAAATTTTAATTGCGCCAGGGATTGGCTTTTCTACAGTAAATTTTACAAAAAATAATTTTATATT
>CAWVNZ010002424.1:0-106191 GCA_963930735.1 Dioctria linearis | reverse complement strand
AGTAGAAAATAATTTTTTGAATAATTTACTCTAGAAAAGGCAATCCCTGGCGTAATTAAAATTTGCGACAGTAGAAAATTAATTTGTGAAAAATTTACCTGGCGAAATTGAAATTTGCGAGAGTAAAAAATTATTTTTTGAATAATTTACTATAGAAAAGGCAATCCCTGGCGCAATTAAAATTTGCGACAGTAGAAAATTATTTTTTGAATAATTTACTATAGAAAAGGCAATCCCTGGCGTAATTAAAATTTGCGACAGTAAAAAAATATTTTTTGAATAATTTACTATAGAAAAGGCAATCCCTGGCGCAATTAAAATTTGCAACAGTAGAAAATTATTTTTGAATAATTTACTATAGAAAAGGCAATCCCTGGCGGATTTGAAATTTGCGACAGTTGAAAATTATTTTTTGAATAATTTACTATAGAAAAGGCAATCTCTGGAATATTTAAAATTTGCGACAGTAAAAAAATATTTTTTGAATAATATACTATAGAAAAGGCAATCCCTGGCGCAATTAAAATTTTCGACAATAGAAAATTATTTTTTGAATAATTTACTATAGAAAAGGCAATCCCTGGCGTAATTAAAATTTGCGACAGTAAAAAATTATTTTTTGATTAATTTACTATAGAAAAAGGCAATCACTGGCGTAATTAAAATTTGCGACAGTTGAAAATTATTTTTTGAATAATTTACTATAGAAAAGGCAATCCCAGGCGCAATTAAAATTTGCGACAGTAGAAAATTATTTTTTGAATAATTTACTATAGAAAAGGCAATCCCTGGCGTAATTAAAATTTGCGACAGGTGAAAATTATTTTTTGAATAATTTACTATAGAAAAGGCAATCCTTGGCGCAATTAAAATTTGCGACAGTTGAAAATTATTTTTCGAATAATTTACTATAGAAAAGGCAATCCCTGGGATATTTAAAATTTGCGACAGTAAAAAATTATTTTTTGAATAATTTACTATAGAAAAGGCAATCCCTGGCGTAATTAAAATTTGCGACAGTTGAAAATTATTTTTTGAATAATTTACTATAGAAAAGGCAATCCCTGGCGCAATTAAAATTTGCGACAGTTGAAAATTATTTTTTGAATAATTTACTATAGAAAAGGCAATCCCTGGGATATTTAAAATTTGCGACAGTAAAAAATTATTTTTTGAATAATTTACTATAGAAAAGGCAATCCCTGGCGTAATTAAAATTTGCGACAGTAAAAAAATTATTTTTTGAATAATTTACTATAGAAAAGGCAATCCCTGGGATATTTAAAATTTGCGACAGTAAAAAATTATTTTTTGAATAATTTACTATAGAAAAGGCAATCCCTGGCGTAATTAAAATTTGCGACAGTAAAAAAATTATTTTTTGAATAATTTACTATAGAAAAGGCAATCCCTGGCGTAATTAAAATTTGCGACAGTTGAAAATTATTTTTTGAATAATTTAATATAGAAAAGGCAATCCCTGGGATATTTAAAATTTGCGACAGTAAAAAATTATTTTTTGAATAATTTACTATAGAAAAGGCAATCCCTGGCGTAATTAAAATTTTTGACAGTTGAAAATTATTGTTTGAATAATTTACTATAGAAAAGGCAATCCCTGGCGCAATTAAAATTTGCAACAGTAGAAAATTATTTTTTGAATAATTTACTATAGAAAAGGCAATCCCTGGCGTAATTAAAATTTGCGACAGTAAAAAATTATTTTTTGAATAATTTACTGTAGAAAAGGCAATCCCTGGCGTAATTAAAATTTGCGACAGTAAAAAATTATTTTTTGAATAATTTACTATAGAAAAGGCAATCCCTGGCGTAATTAAAATTTGCGACAGTTGAAAATTATTTTTTGAATAATTTACTATAGAAAAGGCAATCCCTGGGATATTTAAAATTTGCGACAGTAAAAAATTATTTTTTGAATAATTTACTATAGAAAAGGCAATCCCTGGCGTAATTAAAATTTGCGACAGTAGAAAATTAATTTGTGAAAAATTTACCTGGCGAAATTGAAATTTGCGAGAGTAAAAAATTAGTTTTTGAATAATTTACTATAGAAAAGGCAATCCCTGGCGCAATTAAAATTTGCGACAGTTGAAAATTATTTTTGAATAATTTACTATGGAAAAGGCAATCCCTGGGATATTTAAAATTTGCGACAGTAAAAAATTATTTTTTGAATAATTTACTATAGAAAAGGCAATCCCTGGCGTAATTAAAATTTGCGACAGTAGAAAATTAATTTGTGAAAAATTTACCTGGCGAAATTGAAATTTGCGAGAGTAAAAAATTAGTTTTTGAATAATTTACTATAGAAAAGGCAATCCCTGGCGCAATTAAAATTTGCGACAGTTGAAAATTATTTTTTGAATAATTTACTGTAGAAAAGGCAATCCCTGGCGTAATTAAAATTTGCGACAGTAAAAAATTATTTTTGAATAATTTACTATAGAAAAGGCAATCCCTGGCGTAATTAAAATTTGCGACAGTTGAAAATTATTTTTTGAATAATTTACTATAGAAAAGGCAATCCCTGGGATATTTAAAATTTGCGACAGTAAAAAATTATTTTTTGAATAATTTACTATAGAAAAGGCAATCCCTGGCGTAATTAAAATTTGCGACAGTAGAAAATTAATTTGTGAAAAATTTACCTGGCGAAATTGAAATTTGCGAGAGTAAAAAATTAGTTTTTGAATAATTTACTATAGAAAAGGCAATCCCTGGCGCAATTAAAATTTGCGACAGTTGAAAATTATTTTTTGAATAATTTACTATGGAAAAGGCAATCCCTGGGATATTTAAAATTTGCGACACTAAAAAAAATATTTTTTGAATAATTTACTATAGAAAAGGCAATCCCTGGCGTAATTAAAATTTGCGACAGTAAAAAATTATTTTTTGAATAATTTACTATAGAAAAGGCAATCCCTGGCGTAATTAAAATTTGCGACATTTGAAAATTATTTTTTGAATAATTTACTATAGAAAAGGCAATCCCTGGCGTAATTAAAATTTGCGACAGTAGAAAATTAATTTGTGAAAAATTTACCTGGCGAAATTGAAATTTGCGAGAGTAAAAAATTATTTTTTGAATAATTTACTATAGAAAAGGCAATCCCTGGCGCAATTAAAATTTGCGACAATTGAAAATTATTTTTTGAATAATTTACTATAGAAAAGGCAATCCCTGGCGCAATTAAAATTTGCGACAGTTGAAAATTATTTTTTGAATAATTTACTATAGAAAAGGCAATCCCTGGCGGATTTGAAATTTGCGAGAGTTGAAAATTATTTTTTGAATAATTTACTATAGAAAAGGCAATCCCTGTCGTAATTAAAATTTGCGACAGTAGAAAATTAATTGTGAAAAATTTACCTGGCGAAATTGAAATTTGCGAGAGTAAAATATTATTTTTTGACTAATTTGCTATAGAAAAGGCAATCCCTGGCGCAATTAAAATTTGCGACAGTTGAAAATTATTTTTTGAATAATTTACTATAGAAAAGGCAATCCCTGGGATATTTAAAATTTGCGACAGTAAAAAATTATTTTTTGAATAATTTACTATAAAAAGGCAATCCCTGGCGTAATTAAAATTTGCGACAGTAAAAAATTATTTTTTGAATAATTTACTATAGAAAAGGCAATCCCTGGCGTAATTAAAATTTGCGACATTTGAAAATTATTTTTTGAATAATTTACTATAGAAAAGGCAATCCCTGGCGTAATTAAAATTTGCGACAGTAGAAAATTAATTTGTGAAAAATTTACCTGGCGAAATTGAAATTTGCGAGAGTAAAAAATTATTTTTTGACTAATTTGCTATAGAAAAGGCAATCCCTGGCGCAATTAAAATTTGCGACAGTTGAAAATTACTTTTTGAATAATTTACTATAGAAAAGGCAATCCCTGGGATATTTAAAATTTGCGACAGTAAAAAATTATTTTTTGAATAATTTACTATAAAAAGGCAATCCCTGGCGTAATTAAAATTTGCGACAGTAAAAAATTATTTTTTGAATAATTTACTATAGAAAAGGCAATCCCTGGCGAAATTAAAATTTGCGACATTTGAAAATTATTTTTTGAATAATTTACTATAGAAAAGGCAATCCCTGGCGTAATTAAAATTTGCGACAGTAGAAAATTAATTTGTGAAAAATTTACCTGGCGAAATTGAAATTTGCGAGAGTAAAAAATTATTTTTTGAATAATTTACTATAGAAAAGGCAATCCCTGGCGCAATTAAAATTTGCGACAATTGAAAATTATTTTTTGAATAATTTACTATCGAAAAGGCAATCCCTGGCGTAATTACAATTTGCGACAGTAGAAAATTAATTTGTGAAAAATTACCTGGCGAAATTGAAATTTGCGAGAGTAAAAAATTATTTTTTGAATAATTTACTATAGAAAAGGCAATCCCTGGCGCAATTAAAATTTGCGACAGTTGAAAATTATTTTTTGAATAATTTACTATAGAAAAGGCAATCCCTGGGATATTTAAAATTTGCGACAGTAAAAAATTATTTTTTGAATAATTTACTATAGAAAAGGCAATCCCTGGCGCAATTAAAATTTGCGACAGTAGAAAATTATTTTTTGAATAATTTACTATAGAAAAGGCAATCCCTGGCGGATTTGAAATTTGCGAGAGTTGAAAATATTTTTTGAATAATTTACTATAGAAAAGGCAATCCCTGGGATATTTAAAATTTGCGACAGTAAAAAATTATTTTTTGAATAATATACTATAGAAAAAGCAATCCCTGGCGCAATAAAATTTGCAACAGTAGAAAATTATTTTTTGAATAATTTACTGTAGAAAAGGCATTCCCTGGCGCACTTAAAATTTGCGACAGTAGAAAATAATTTTTTGAATAATTTACTATAGAAAAGGCAATCCCTGGCGTAATTAAAATTTGCGACAGTAGAAAATTAATTTGTGAAAAATTTACCTGGCGAAATTGAAATTTGCGAGAGTAAAAAATTATTTTTTGAATAATTTACTATAGAAAAGGCAATCCCTGGCGCAATTAAAATTTGCGACAGTTGAAAATTATTTTTTGAATAATTTACTATAGAAAAGGCAATCCCTGGCGTAATTACAATTTGCGACAGTAGAAAATTAATTTGTGAAAAATTTACCTGGCGAAATTGAAATTTGCGAGAGTAAAAAATTATTTTTTGAATAATTTACTATAGAAAAGGCAATCCCTGGCGCAATTAAAATTTGCGACAGTAAAAAATTATTTTTTGAATAATTTACTATAGAAAAGGCAATCCCTGGCGTAATTAAAATTTGCGACAGTAAAAAAATAATATTTCGAATAATTTACTATAGAAAAGGCAATCCCGGGCGTAATTAAAATTTGCGACAGTAGAAAATTATTTTTTGAATAATTTACTATAGAAAAGGCAATCCCTGGCGTAATTAAAATTTGCGACAGTAAAAAAATATTTTTTGAATAATTTACTATAGAAAAGGCAATCCCTGGCGCAATTAAAATTTGCGACAGTAGAAAATTATTTTTTGAATAATTTACTATAGAAAAGGCAATCCCTGGCGGATTTGAAATTTGCGACAGTTGAAAATTATTTTTTAAATAATTTACTATAGAAAAGGCAATCCCTGGGATATTTAAAATTTGCGACAGTAAAAAATTATTTTTTGAATAATTTACTATAGAAAAGGCAATCCCTAGGATATTTAAAATTTGCGACAGTAAAAAATTATTTTTTTGAATAATTTACTATAGAAAAGGCAATCCCTGGCGTAATTAAAATTTGCCACAGTTGAAAATTATTTTTTGAATAATTTACTATAGAAAAGGCAATCCCTGGCGTAATTAAAATTTGCGACAGTTGAAAATTATTTTTTGAATAATTTACTATAGAAAAGGCAATCCCTGGCGTAATTAAAATTTGCGACAGTTGAAAATTATTTTTTGAATAATTTACTATAGAAAAGGCAATCTCTGGGATATTTAAAATTTGCGACAGTAAAAAATTATTTTTTGAATAATTTACTATAGAAAAGGCAATCCCAGGGATATTTAAAATTTGCGACAGTAAAAAATTATTTTTTGAATAATTTACTATAGAAAAGGCAATCCCTGGCGTAATTAAAATTTGCGACAGTAAAAAATTATTTTTTGAATAATTTACTATAGAAAAGGCAATCCCTGGCGTAATTAAAATTTGCGACAGTTGAAAATTATTTTTTGAATAATTTACTATAGAAAAGGCAATCCCTGGCGTAATTAAAATTTGCGACAGTAAAAAAATATTTTTTGAATAATTTACTATAGAAAAGGCAATCCCTGGCGTAATTACAATTTGCGACAGTAGAAAATTAATTTGTGAAAAATTTACCTGGCGAAATTGAAATTTGCGAGAGTAAAAAATTATTTTTTGAATAATTTACTATAGAAAAGGCAATCCCTGGCGCAATTAAAATTTGCGACAGTAAAAAATTATTTTTTGAATAATTTACTATAGAAAAGGCAATCCCTGGCATAATTAAATTTGCGACAGTAAAAAATTAATATTTCGAATAATTTACTATAGAAAAGGCAATCCCTGGCGTAATTAAAATTTGCGACAGTAAAAAATTATTTTTTGAATAATTTACTATAGAAAAGGCAATCCCTGGCGTAATTAAAATTTGCGACAGTAAAAAATTATTTTTTGAATAATTTACTATAGAAAAGGCAATCCCTGGGATATTTAAAATTTGCGACAGTAAAAAATTATTTTTTGAATAATTTACTATAGAAAAGGCAATCCCTGGCGAAATTAAAATTTGCGACAGTAAAAAAATTATTTTTTGAATAATTTACTATAGAAAAGGCGATCCCTGGCGTAATTAAAATTTGCGACAGTTGAAAATTATTTTTTGAATAATTTACTATAGAAAAGGCAATCCCTGGGATATTTAAAATTTGCGACAGTAAAAAATTATTTTTTGAATAATTTACTATAGAAAAGGCAATCCCTGGCGTAATTAAAATTTGCGACAGTAAAAAATTATTTTTTGAATAATTTACTATAGAAAAGGCAATCCCTGGGATATTTAAAATTTGCGACAGTAAAAAATTATTTTTTGAATAATTTACTATAGAAAAGGCAATCCCTGGCGAAATTAAAATTTGCGACAGTAAAAAATTATTTTTTGAATAATTTACTATAGAAAAGGCGATCCCTGGCGTAATTAAAATTTGCGACAGTTGAAAATTATTTTTTGAATAATTTACTATAGAAAAGGCAATCCCTGGCGCAATTAAAATTTGCGACAGTAAAAAATTATTTTTTGAATAATTTACTATAGAAAAGGCAATCCCTAGGATATTTAAAATTTGCGACAGTAAAAAATTATTTTTTGAATAATTTACTATAGAAAAGGCAATCCCTGGCGTAATTAAAATTTGCCACAGTTGAAAATTATTTTTTGAATAATTTACTATAGAAAAGGCAATCCCTGGCGTAATTAAAATTTGCGACAGTTGAAAATTATTTTTTGAATAATTTACTATAGAAAAGGCAATCTCTGGGATATTTAAAATTTGCGACAGTAAAAAATTATTTTTTGAATAATTTACTATAGAAAAGGCAATCCCAGGGATATTTAAAATTTGCGACAGTAAAAAATTATTTTTTTTGAATAATTTACTATAGAAAAGGCAATCCCTGGCGTAATTAAAATTTGCGACAGTAAAAAATTATTTTTTGAATAATTTACTATAGAAAAGGCAATCCCTGCGTAATTAAAATTTGCGACGGTTGAAAATTATTTTTTGAATAATTTACTATAGAAAAGGCAATCCCTGGGATATTTAAAATTTGCGACAGTAAAAAATTATTTTTTGAATAATTTACTATAGAAAAGGCAATCCCTGGCGAAATTAAAATTTGCGACAGTAAAAAATTATTTTTTGAATAATTTACTATAGAAAAGGCGATCCCTGGCGTAATTAAAATTTGCGACAGTTGAAAATTATTTTTTGAATAATTTACTATAGAAAAGGCAATCCCTGGGATATTTAAAATTTGCGACAGTAAAAAATTATTTTTTGAATAATTTACTATAGAAAAGGCAATCCCTGGCGTAATTAAAATTTGCGACAGTAAAAAATTATTTTTTGAATAATTTACTATAGAAAAGGCAATCCCTGGGATATTTAAAATTTGCGACAGTAAAAAATTATTTTTTGAATAATTTACTATAGAAAAGGCAATCCCTGGCGAAATTAAAATTTGCGACAGTAAAAAATTATTTTTTGAATAATTTACTATAGAAAAGGCGATCCCTGGCGTAATTAAAATTTGCGACAGTTGAAAATTATTTTTTGAATAATTTACTATAGAAAAGGCAATCCCTGGGATATTTAAAATTTGCGACAGTAAAAAATTATTTTTTGAATAATTTACTATAGAAAAGGCAATCCTAGGATATTTAAAATTTGCGACAGTAAAAAATTATTTTTTGAATAATTTACTATAGAAAAGGCAATCCCTGGCGTAATTAAAATTTGCCACAGTTGAAAATTATTTTTTGAATAATTTACTATAGAAAAGGCAATCCCTGGCGTAATTAAAATTTGCGACAGTTGAAAATTATTTTTTGAATAATTTACTATAGAAAAGGCAATCCCTGGCGTAATTAAAATTTGCGACAGTTGAAAATTATTTTTTGAATAATTTACTATAGAAAAGGCAATCTCTGGGATATTTAAAATTTGCGACAGTAAAAAATTATTTTTTGAATAATTTACTATAGAAAAGGCAATCCCAGGGATATTTAAAATTTGCGACAGTAAAAAATTATTTTTTGAATAATTTACTATAGAAAAGGCAATCCCTGGCGTAATTAAAATTTGCGACAGTAAAAAATTATTTTTTGAATAATTTACTATAGAAAAGGCAATCCCTGGCGTAATTAAAATTTGCGACAGTTGAAAATTATTTTTTGAATAATTTACTATAGAAAAGGCAATCCCTGGGATATTTAAAATTTGCGACAGTAAAAAATTATTTTTTGAATAATTTACTATAGAAAAGGCAATCCCTGGCGAAATTAAAATTTGCGACAGTAAAAAATTATTTTTTGAATAATTTACTATAGAAAAGGCGATCCCTGGCGTAATTAAAATTTGCGACAGTTGAAAATTATTTTTTGAATAATTTACTATAGAAAAGGCAATCCCTGGGATATTTAAAATTTGCGACAGTAAAAAATTATTTTTTGATTAATTTACTATAGAAAAGGCAATCCCTGGCGTAATTAAAATTTGCGACAGTAAAAAATTATTTTTTGAATAATTTACTATAGAAAAGGCAATCCCTGGCGTAATTAAAATTTGCGACAGTAAAAAATTATTTTTTGAATAATTTACTATAGAAAAGGCAATCCCTGGCGTAATTAAAATTTGCGACAGTAAAAAATTATTTTTTGAATAATTTACTATAGAAAAGGCAATCCCTGGGATATTTAAAATTTGCGACAGTAAAAAATTATTTTTTGAATAATTTACTATAGAAAAGGCAATCCCTGGCGTAATTAAAATTTGCGACAGTAAAAAATTATTTTTTGAATAATTTACTATAGAAAAGGCAATCCCTGGCGTAATTAAAATTTGCGACAGTTGAAAATTATTTTTTGAATAATTTACTATAGAAAAGGCAATCCCTGGCGTAATTAAAATTTGCGACAGTAAAAAATAATTTTTTGAATAATTTACTATAGAAAAGGCAATCCCTGGCGTAATTAAAATTTGCGACAGTAAAAAATTATTTTTTGAATAATTTACTATAGAAAAGGCAATCCCTGGCGTAATTAAAATTTGCGACAGTTGAAAATTATTTTTTGAATAATTTACTATAGAAAAGGCAATCCCTGGGATATTTAAAATTTGCGACAGTAAAAAATTATTTTTTGAATAATTTACTATAGAAAAGGCAATCCCTGGCGTAATTAAAATTTGCGACAGTAAAAAATTATTTTCTGAATAATTTACTATAGAAAAGGCATTCCCTGGCGCACTTAAAATTTGCGACAGTAGAAAATAATTTTTTGAATAATTTACTATAGAAAAGGCAATCCCTGGCATAATTAAAATTTGCGACAGTAGAACATTAATTTGTGAAAAATTTACCTGGCGAAATTGAAATTTGCGAGAGTAAAAAATTATTTTTTGAATAATTTGCTATAGAAAAGGCAATCCCTGGCGCAATTAAAATTTGCGACAGTTGAAAATTATTTTTTGAATAATTTACTATAGAAAAGGCAATCCCTGGCGTAATTACAATTTGCGACAGTAGAAAATTAATTTGTGAAAAATTTACCTGGCGAAATTGAAATTTGCGAGAGTAAAAAATTATTTTTTGAATAATTTACTATAGAAAAGGCAATCCCTGGCGCAATTAAAATTTGCGACAGTAAAAAATTATTTTTGAATAATTTACTATAGAAAAGGCAATCCCTGGCGTAATTAAAATTTGCGAAAGTAAAAAAGTAATATTTCGAATAATTTACTATAGAAAAGGCAATCCCTGGCGTAATTAAAATTTGCGACAGTAGAAAATTATTTTTTGAATAATTTACTATAGAAAAGGCAATCCCTGGCGTCATTAAAATTTGCGACAGTAAAAAAATATTTTTTGAATAATTTACTATAGAAAAGGCAATCCCTGGCGCAATTAAATTTTGCGACAGTAGAAAATTATTTTTTGAATAATTTACTATAGGAAAGGCAATCCCTGGCGGATTTGAAATTTGCGACAGTTGAAAATTATTTTTTGAATAATTTACTATAGAAAAGGCAATCTCTGGAATATTTAAAATTTGCGACAGTAAAAAATTATTTTTTGAATAATATACTATAGAAAAGGCAATCCCTGGCGCAATTAAAATTTGCAACAGTAGAAAATTATTTTCTGAATAATTTACTATAGAAAAGGCAATCCCTGGCGGAATTAAAATTTGCGACAGTAGAAAATTATGTTTTGAATAATTTACTATAGAAAAGGCAATCCCTGGCGTAATTAAAATTTGCGACAGTAAAAAATTATTTTTTGAATAATTTACTATAGAAAAGGCAATCCCTGGCGTAATTAAAATTTGCGACAGTTGAAAATTATTTTTTGAATAATTTACTATAGAAAAGGCAATCCCTGGCGTAATTAAAATTTGCGACAGTTGAAAATTATTTTTTGAATAATTTACTATAGAAAAGGCAATCCCTGGGATATTTAAAATTTGCGACAGTAAAAAATTATTTTTTGAATAATTTACTATAGAAAAGGCAATCCCTGGGATATTTAAAATTTGCGACAGTAAAAAATTATTTTTTGAATAATTTACTATAGAAAAGGCAATCCCTGGCGTAATTAAAATTTGCGACAGTTGAAAATTATTTTTGAATAATTTACTATAGAAAAGGCAATCCCTGGCGTAATTAAAATTTGCGACAGTTGAAAATTATTTTTTGAATAATTTACTATAGAAAAGGCAATCCCTGGCGTAATTAAAATTTGCGACAGTTGAAAATTAATTTTTGAATAATTTACTATAAAAAGGCAATCTCTGGGATATTTAAAATTTGCGACAGTAAAAAATTATTTTTTGAATAATTTACTATAGAAAAGGCAATCCCAGGGATATTTAAAATTTGCGACAGTAAAAAATTATTTTTTGAATAATTTACTATAGAAAAGGCAATCCCTGGCGTAATTAAAATTTGCGACAGTAAAAAATTATTTTTTGAATAATTTACTATAGAAAAGGCAATCCCTGGCGTAATTAAAATTTGCGACAGTAAAAAATTATTTTTGAATAATTTACTATAGAAAAGGCAATCCCTGGCGTAATTAAAATTTGCGACAGTAAAAAATTATTTTTTGATTAATTTACTATAGAAAAGGCAATCCCTGGCGTAATTAAAATTTGCGACAGTAAAAAATTATTTTTTGAATAATTTACTATAGAAAAGGCAATCCCTGGGATATTTAAAATTTGCGACAGTAAAAAATTATTTTTTGAATAATTTACTATAGAAAAAGCAATCCCTGGCGTAACTAAAATTTGCGACAGTAAAAAATTATTTTTTGAATAATTTACTATAGAAAAGGCAATCCCTGGCGTAATTAAAATTTGCGACAGTTGAAAATTATTTTTTGAATAATTTACTATAGAAAAGGCAATCCCTGGCGCAATTAAAATTTGCAACAGTAGAAAATTATTTTTTGAATAATTTACTATAGAAAAGGCAATCCCTGGCGTAATTAAAATTTGCGACAGTAAAAAATAATTTTTTGAATAATTTACTATAGAAAAGGCAATCCCTGGCGTAATTAAAATTTGCGACAGTAAAAAATTATTTTTTGAATAATTTACTATAGAAAAGGCAATCCCTGGCGTAATTAAAATTTGCGACAGTTGAAAATTATTTTTTGGAATAATTTACTATAGAAAAGGCAATCCCTCGCGTAATTAAAATTTGCGACAGTAAAAAATTATTTTTTGATTAATTTACTATAGAAAAGGCAATCCCTGGCGTAATTAAAATTTGCGACAGTAAAAAATTATTTTTTGATTAATTTACTATAGAAAAGGCAATCCCTGGCGTAATTAAAATTTGCGACAGTAAAAAATTATTTTTTGAATAATTTACTATAGAAAAGGCAATCCCTGGGATATTTAAAATTTGCGACAGTAAAAAATTATTTTTTGAATAATTTACTATAGAAAAGGCAATCCCTGGCGTAATTAAAATTTGCGACAGTAAAAAATTATTTTTTGAATAATTTACTATAGAAAAGGCATTCCCTGGCGCACTTAAAATTTGCGACAGTAGAAAATAATTTTTTGAATAATTTACTATAGAAAAGGCAATCCCTGGCGTAATTAAAATTTGCGACAGTAGAACATTAATTTGTGAAAAATTTACCTGGCAAAATTGAAATTTGCGAGAGTAAAAAATTATTTTTTGAATAATTTACTATAGAAAAGGCAATCCCTGGCGCAATTAAAATTTGCAACAGTAGAAAATTATTTTTTGAATAATTTACTATAGAAAAGGCAATCCCTGGCGTAATTAAAATTTGCGACAGTAAAAAATAATTTTTTGAATAATTTACTATAGAAAAGGCAATCCCTGGCGTAATTAAAATTTGCGACAGTAAAAAATTATTTTTTGAATAATTTACTATAGAAAAGGCAATCCCTGGCGTAATTAAAATTTGCGACAGTTGAAAATTATTTTTTGGAATAATTTACTATAGAAAAGGCAATCCCTCGCGTAATTAAAATTTGCGACAGTAAAAAATTATTTTTTGATTAATTTACTATAGAAAAGGCAATCCCTGGCGTAATTAAAATTTGCGACAGTAAAAAATAATTTTTTGAATAATTTACTATAGAAAAGGCAATCCCTGGCGTAATTAAAATTTGCGACAGTAAAAAATTATTTTTTGAATAATTTACTATAGAAAAAGGCAATCCCTGGCGTAATTAAAATTTGCGACAGTTGAAAATTATTTTTTGGAATAATTTACTATAGAAAAGGCAATCCCTCGCGCAATTAAAATTTGCGACAGTTGAAAATTATTTTTTGAATAATTTACTATAGAAAAGGCAATCCCTGGCGTAATTACAATTTGCGACAGTTGAAAATTATTTTGTGAAAAATTTACCTGGCGAAATTGAAATTTGCGAGAGTAAAAAATTATTTTTTGAATAATTTACTATAGAAAAGGCAATCCCTGGCGCAATTAAAATTTGCGACAGTAAAAAATTATTTTTTGAATAATTTACTATAGAAAAGGCAATCCCTGGCGTAATTAAAATTTGCGACAGTAAAAAATTAATATTTCGAATAATTTACTATAGAAAAGGCAATCCCTGGCGTAATTAAAATTTGCGACAGTAGAAAATTATTTTTTGAATAATTTACTATAGAAAAGGCAATCCCTGGCGTAATTAAAATTTGCGACAGTAAAAAAATATTTTTTGAATAATTTACTATAGAAAAGGCAATCCCTGGCGCAATTAAAATTTGCGACAGTAGAAAATTATTTTTTGAATAATTTACTATAGGAAAGGCAATCCCTGGCGGATTTGAAATTTGCGACAGTTGAAAATTATTTTTTGAATAATTTACTATAGAAAAGGCAATCTCTGGAATATTTAAAATTTGCGACAGTAAAAAATTATTTTTTGAATAATATACTATAGAAAAGGCAATCCCTGGCGCAATTAAAATTTGCAACAGTAGAAAATTATTTTCTGAATAATTTACTATAGAAAAGGCAATCCCTGGCGCAATTAAAATTTGCGACAGTAGAAAATTATTTTTTGAATAATTTACTATAGAAAAGGCAATCCCTGGCGTAATTAAAATTTGCGACAGTAAAAAATTATTTTTTGAATAATTTACTATAGAGAAGGCAATCCCTGGCGTAATTAAAATTTGCGACAGTTGAAAATTATTTTTTGAATAATTTACTATAGAAAAGGCAATCCCTGGCGTAATTAAAATTTGCGACAGTTGAAAATTATTTTTTGAATAATTTACTATAGAAAAGGCAATCCCTGGGATATTTAAAATTTGCGACAGTAAAAAATTATTTTTTGAATAATTTACTATAGAAAAGGCAATCCCAGGGATATTTAAAATTTGCGACAGTAAAAAATTATTTTTTGAATAATTTACTATAGAAAAGGCAATCCCTGGCGTAATTAAAATTTGCGACAGTTGAAAATTATTTTTTGAATAATTTACTATAGAAAAGGCAATCCCTGGGATATTTAAAATTTGCGACAGTAAAAAATTATTTTTTGAATAATTTACTATAGAAAAGGCACTCCCTGGGATATTTAAAATTTGCGACAGTAAAAAATCATTTTTTGAATAATTTACTATAGAAAAGCAATCCCTGGCGTAATTAAAATTTGCGACAGTTGAAAATTATTTTTTGAATAATTTACTATAGAAAAGGCAATCCCTGGCGCAATTAAAATTTGCGACAATAGAGAATTATTTTTTGAATAATTTACTATAGAGAAGGCAATCCCTGGGATATTTAAAATTTGCGACTGTAAAAAATTATTTTTTGAATAATTTACTATAGAAAAGGCAATACCTGGCGTAATTAAAATTTGCGACAGTTGAAAATTATTTTTTGAATAATTTACTATAGAAAAGGCAATCCCTGGCGCAATTAAAACTTGCGATAGTAAAAAATTATTTTTTGAATAATTTACAATAGAAAAGGCAATCCCTGGCGTAATTAAAACTTGCGATAGTAAAAAATTATTTTTTGAAAAATTTACTATAGAAAAGGCAATCCCTGGCGTAATTAAAATTTTCGACAGTAAAAAATTAATATTTTGAAAAATTTACTGTAGAAAAGGCAATCCCTGGCGTAATTAAAATTTGCGACAGTAGAAAATTATTTTTTGAATAATTTACTATAGAAAAGGCAATCCCTGGCGTAATTAAAATTTGCGACAGTTGAAAATTATTTTTTGAATAATTTACTATAGAAAAGGCAATCCCTGGCGCAATTAAAATTTGCGACAGTAGAAAATTATTTTTTGAATAATTTACTATAGAAAAGGCAATCCCTGGCGTAATTAAAATTTGCGACAGGTGAAAATTATTTTTTGAATAATTTACTATAGAAAAGGCAATCCCTGGCGCAATTAAAATTTGCGACAGTTGAAAATTATTTTTCGAATAACTTACTATAGAAAAGGCAATACCTGGGATATTTAAAATTTGCGACAGTAAAAAATTATTTTTTGAATAATTTACTATAGAAAAGGCAATCCCTGGCGTAATTAAAATTTGCGACAGTAAAAAATTATTTTTTGAATAATTTACTGTAGAAAAGGCAATCCCTGGCGCAATTAAAATTTGCGACAGTAGAAAATTATTTTTTGAATAATTTACTATAGAAAAGGCAATCCCTGGCGTAATTAAAATTTGCGACAGGTGAAAATTATTTTTTGAATAATTTACTATAGAAAAGGCAATCCCTGGCGCAATTAAAATTTGCGACAGTTGAAAATTATTTTTCGAATAATTTACTATAGAAAAGGCAATCCCTGGGATATTTAAAATTTGCGACAGTAAAAAATTATTTTTTGAATAATTTACTATAGAAAAGGCAATCCCTGGCGTAATTAAAATTTGCGACAGTTGAAAATTATTTTTTGAATAATTTACTATAGAAAAGGCAATCCCTGGCGCAATTAAAATTTGCGACAGTTGAAAATTATTTTTTGAATAATTTACTATAGAAAAGGCAATCCCTGGGATATTTAAAATTTGCGACAGTAAAAAATTATTTTTTGAATAATTTACTATAGAAAAGGCAATCACTGGCGTAATTAAAATTTGCGACAGTAAAAAATTATTTTTTGAATAATTTACTATAGAAAAGGCAATCCCTGAGATATTTAAAATTTGCGACAGTAAAAAATTATTTTTTGAATAATTTACTATAGAAAAGGCAATCCCTGGCGTAATTAAAATTTGCGACAGTAAAAAATTATTTTTTGAATAATTTACTATAGAAAAGGCAATCCCTGGCGTAATTAAAATTTGCGACAGTTGAAAATTATTTTTTGAATAATTTACTATAGAAAAGGCAATCCCTGGGATATTTAAAATTTGCGACAGTAAAAAATTATTTTTTGATTAATTTACTATAGAAAAGGCAATCCCTGGCGTAATTAAAATTTGCGACAGTAAAAAATTATTTTTTGAATAATTTACTATAGAAAAGGCAATCCCTGGCGTAATTAAAATTTGCGACAGTAAAAAATTATTTTTTGATTAATTTACTATAGAAAAGGCAATCCCTGGCGTAATTAAAATTTGCGACAGTAAAAAATTATTTTTTGAATAATTTACTATAGAAAAGGCAACCCCTGGGATATTTAAAATTTGCGACAGTAAAAAAATATTTTTTGAATAATTTACTATAGAAAAGGCAATCCCTGGCGTAATTAAAATTTGCGACCGTAACAAATTATTTTTTGAATAATTTACTATAGAAAAGGCAATCCCTGGCGTAATTAAAATTTGCGACAGTTGAAAATTATTTTTTGAATAATTTACTATAGAAAAGGCAATCCCTGGCGCAATTAAAATTTGCAACAGTAGAAAATTATTTTTTGAATAATTTACTATAGAAAAGGCAATCCCTGGCGTAATTAAAATTTGCGACAGTAAAAAATAATTTTTTGAATAATTTACTATAGAAAAGGCAATCCCTGGCGTAATTAAAATTTGCGACAGTAAAAAATTATTTTTTGAATAATTTACTATAGAAAAGGCAATCCCTGGCGTAATTAAAATTTGCGACAGTAGAAAATTAATTTGTGAAAAATTTACCTGGCGAAATTGAAATTTGCGAGAGTAAAAAATTATTTTTTGAATAATTTACTATAGAAAAGGCAATCCCTGGCGCAATTAAAATTTGCGACAGTTGAAAATTATTTTTTGAATAATTTACTATAGAAAAGGCAATCCCTGGCGTAATTAAAATTTGCGACAGGTGAAAATTATTTTTTGAATAATTTACTATAGAAAAGGCAATCCCTGGCGCAATTAAAATTTGCGACAGTAGAGAATTATTTTTTGAATAATTTACTATAGAAAAGGCAATCCCTGGCGTAATTAAAATTTGCGACAGGTGAAAATTATTTTTTGAATAATTTACTATAGAAAAGGCAATCCCTGGCGCAATAAAATTTGCAACAGTTGAAAATTATTTTTCGAATAATTTACTATAGAAAAGGCAATCCCTGGGATATTTAAAATTTGCGACAGTAAAAAATTATTTTTTGAATAATTTACTATAGAAAAGGCAATCCCTGGCGTAATTAAAATTTGCGAAAGTTGAAAATTATTTTTTGAATAATTTACTATAGAAAAGGCAATCCCTGGCGCAATTAAAATTTGCGACAGTTGAAAATTATTTTTTGAATAATTTACTATAGAAAAGGCAATCCCTGGGATATTTAAAATTTGCGACAGTAAAAAATTATTTTTTGAATAATTTACTATAGAATAGGCAATCCCTGGCGTAATTAAAATTTGCGACAGTAAAAAATTATTTTTTGAATAATTTACTATAGAAAAGGCAATCCCTGGGATATTTAAAATTTGCGACAGTAAAAAATTATTTTTTGAATAATTTACTATAGAAAAGGCAATCCCTGGCGTAATTAAAATTTGCGACAGTAAAAAATTATTTTTTGAATAATTTGCTATAGAAAAGGCAATCCCTGGCGTAATTAAAATTTGCGACAGTTGAAAATTATTTTTTGAATAATTTACTATAGAAAAGGCAATCCCTGGGATATTTAAAATTTGCGACAGTAAAAAATTATTTTTTGATTAATTTACTATAGAAAAGGCAATCCCTGGCGTAATTAAAATTTGCGACAGTAAAAAATTATTTTTTGAATAATTTACTATAGAAAAGGCAATCCCTGGCGTAATTAAAATTTGCGACAGTAAAAAATTATTTTTTGATTAATTTACTATAGAAAAGGCAATCCCTGGCGTAATTAAAATTTGCGACAGTAAAAAAATATTTTTTGAATAATTTACTATAGAAAAGGCAATCCCTGGGATATTTAAAATTTGCGACAGTAAAAAATTATTTTTTGAATAATTTACTATAGAAAAGGCAATCCCTGGCGTAATTAAAATTTGCGACAGCAAAAATTATTTTTTGAATAATTTACTATAGAAAAGGCAATCCCTGGCGTAATTAAAATTTGCGACAGTTGAAAATTATTTTTTGAATAATTTACTATAGAAAAGGCAATCCCTGGCGCAATTAAAATTTGCAACAGTAGAAAATTATTTTTTGAATAATTTACTATAGAAAAGGCAATCCCTGGCGTAATTAAAATTTGCGACAGTAAAAAATAATTTTTTGAATAATTTACTATAGAAAAGGCAATCCCTGGCGTAATTAAAATTTGCGACAGTAAAAAATTATTCTTTGAATAATTTACTATAGAAAAGCCAATCCCTGGCGTAATTAAAATTTGTGAGAGTAGAAAATTAATTTGTGAAAAATTTACCTGGCGAAATTGAAATTTGCGAGAGTAAAAAATTATTTTTTGAATAATTTACTATAGAAAAGGCAATCCCTGGCGTAATTAAAATTTGCGACAGTTGAAAATTATTTTTTGAATAATTTACTATAGAAAAGGCAATCCCTGGGATATTTAAAATTTGCGACAGTAAAAAATTATTTTTTGAATAATTTACTATAGAAAAGGCAATCCCTGGCGTAATTAAAATTTGCGACAGTAAAAAATTATTTTTTGAATAATTTACTATAGAAAAGGCAATCCCTGGCGTAATTAAAATTTGCGACAGTAGAAAATTAATTTGTGAAAAATTTACCTGGCGAAATTGAAATTTGCGAGAGTAAAAAATTATTTTTTGAATAATTTACTATAGAAAAGGCAATCCCTGGCGCAATTAAAATTTGCGACAGTTGAAAATTATTTTTTGAATAATTTACTATAGAAAAGGCAATCCCTGGGATATTTAAAATTTGCGACAGTAAAAAATTATTTTTAGAATAATTTACTATAGAAAATGCAATCCCTGGCGTAATTAAAATTTGCGACAGTAAAAAATTATTTTTTGAATAATTTACTATAGAAAAGGCAATCCCTGGCGTAATTAAAATTTGCGACAGTTGAAAATTATTTTTTGAATAATTTACTATAGAAAAGGCAATCCCTGGGATATTTAAAATTTGCGACAGTAAAAAATTATTTTTTGAATAATTTACTATAGAAAAGGCAATCCCTGGCGTAATTAAAACTTGTGATAGTAAAAAATTATTTTTTGAAAAATTTACTATAGAAAAGGCAATCCCTGGCGAAATTTAAATTTGCGAGAGTAAAAAATTATTTTTTGAATAATTTACTATAGAAAAGGCAATCCCTGGCGCAATTAAAATTTGCGACAGTTGAAAATTATTTTTTGAATAATTTACTATAGAAAAGGCAACCCCTGTGATATTTAAAATTTGCGACAGTAAAAAATTATTTTTTGAATAATTTACTATAGAAAAGGCAATCCCTGGCGTAATTAAAATTTGCGACAGTAAAAAATTATTTTTTGAATAATTTACTATAGAAAAGGCAATCCCTGGCGTAATTAAAATTTGCGACAGTAGAAAATTATTTTTTGAATAATTTACTATAGAAAAGGCAATCCCTGGCGTAATTAAAATTTGCGACAGTAAAAAATTATTTTTTGAATAATTTACTATAGAAAAGGCAATACCTGGCGTAATTAAAACTTGCGATAGTAAAAAATTATTTTTTGAAAAATTTACTATAGAAAAGGCAATCCCTGGCGACATTTAAATTTGCGAGAGTAAAAAATTATTTTTTGAATAATTTACTATAGAAAAGGCAATATCTGGCGCAATTAAAATTTGCGACAGTTGAAAATTATTTTTTGAATAATTTACTATAGAAAAGGCAATCCCTGGGATATTTAAAATTTGCGACAGTAAAAAATTATTTTTTGAATAATTTACTATAGAAAAGGCAATCCCTGGCGTAATTAAAATTTGCGACAGTAAAAAATTATTTTTTGAATAATTTACTATAGAAAAGGCAATCCCTGGCGTAATTAAAATTTGCGACAGTAGAAAATTATTTTTTGAATAATTTACTATAGAAAAGGCAATCCCTGGCGTAATTAAAATTTGCGACAGTAAAAAATTATTTTTTGAATAATTTACTAAAGAAAAGGCAATCCCTGGCGTAATTAAAATTTGCGACAGTAAAAAATTATTTTTTGAATAATTTACTATAGAAAAGGCAATCCCTGGCGTAACTAATATTTGCGACAGTTGAAAATTATTTTTTGAATAATTTACTATAGAAAAGGCAATCCCTGGGATATTTAAAATTTGCGACAGTAAAAAATTATTTTTTGAATAATTTACTATAGAAAAGGCAATCCCTGGCGTAATTAAAATTTGCGACAGTAAAAAATTATTTTTCGAATAATTTACTATAGAAAAGGCAATCCCTGGCGTAATTAAAATTTGCGACAGTAAAAAATTATTTTTTGAATAATTTACTATAGAAAAGGCAATCCCTGGCGTAATTAAAATTTGCGACAGTTGAAAATTATTTTTTGAATAATTTACTATAGAAAAGGCAATCCCTGGGATATTTAAAATTTGCGACAGTAAAAAATTATTTTTTGAATAATTTACTATAGAAAAGGCAATCCCTGGCGTAATTAAAATTTGCGACAGTTGAAAATTATTTTTTGAATAATTTACTATAGAAAAGGCAATCCCTGGCGCAATTAAAATTTGCGACAGTTGAAAATTATTTTTTGAATAATTTACTATAGAAAAGGCAATCCCTGGGATATTTAAAATTTGCGACAGTAAAAAATTATTTTTTGAATAATTTACTATAGAAAAGGCAATCCCTGGCGTAATTAAAATTTGCGACAGTAAAAAATTATTTTTTGAATAATTTACTATAGAAAAGGCAATCCCTGGCGTAATTAAAATTTGCGACAGTAAAAAATTATTTTTTGAATAATTTACTATAGAAAAGGCAATCCCTGGCGTAATTAAAATTTGCGACAGTTGAAAATTATTTTTTGAATAATTTACTATAGAAAAGGCAATCCCTGGCGTAATTAAAATTTGCGACAGTTGAAAATTATTTTTTGAATAATTTACTATAGAAAAGGCAATCCCTGGCGCAATTAAAATTTGCAACAGTAGAAAATTATTTTTTGAATAATTTACTATAGAAAAGGCAATCCCTGGCGTAATTAAAATTTGCGACAGTAAAAAATAATTTTTTGAATAATTTACTATAGAAAAGGCAATCCCTGGCGTAATTAAAATTTGCGACAGTAACAAATTATTTTTTGAATAATTTACAATAGAAAAGGCAATCCCTGGCGTAATTAAAATTTGCGACATTAGAAAATTAATTTGTGAAAAATTTACCTGGCGAAATTGAAATTTGCGAGAGTAAAAAATTATTTTTTGAATAATTTACTATAGAAAAGGCAATCCCTGGCGTAATTAAAATTTGCGACAGTTGAAAATTATTTTTTGAATAATTTACTATAGAAAAGGCAATCCCTGGCGCAATGAAAATTTGCGACAGTTGAAAATTATTTTTTGAATAATTTACTATAGAAAAGGCAATCCCTGGGATATTTAAAATTTGCGACAGTAAAAAATTATTTTTTGAATAATTTACTATAGAAAAGGCAATCCCTGGCGTAATTAAAATTTGCGACAGTAAAAAATTATTTTTTGAATAATTTACTATAGAAAAGGCAATCCCTGGCGTAATTAAAATTTGCGACAGTAAAAAATTATTTTTTGAATAATTTACTATAGAAAAGGCAATCCCTGGCGTAATTAAAATTTGCGACAGTAAAAAATTATTTTTTGAATAATTTACTATAGAAAAGGCAATCCCTGGCGTAATTAAAATTTGCGACAGTTGAAAATTATTTTTTGAATAATTTACTATAGAAAAGGCAATCCCTGGCGTAATTAAAATTTGCGACAGTTGAAAATTATTTTTTGAATAATTTACTATAGAAAAGGCAATCCCTGGCGCAATTAAAATTTGCAACAGTAGAAAATTATTTTTTGAATAATTTACTATAGAAAAGGCAATCCCTGGCGTAATTAAAATTTGCGACAGTAAAAAATAATTTTTTGAATAATTTACTATAGAAAAGGCAATCCCTGGCGTAATTAAAATTTGCGACAGTAAAAAATTATTTTTTGAATAATTTACTATAGAAAAGGCAATCCCTGGCGTAATTAAAATTTGCGACAGTAGAAAATTAATTTGTGAAAAATTTACCTGGCGAAATTGAAATTTGCGAGAGTAAAAAATTATTTTTTGAATAATTTACTATAGAAAAGGCAATCCCTGGCGTAATTAAAATTTGCGACAGTTGAAAATTATTTTTTGAATAATTTACTATAGAAAAGGCAATCCCTGGGATATTTAAAATTTGCGACAGTAAAAAATTATTTTTTGAATAATTTACTATAGAAAAGGCAATCCCTGGCGTAATTAAAATTTGCGACAGTAAAAAATTATTTTTTGAATAATTTACTATAGAAAAGGCAATCCCTGGCGTAATTAAAATTTGCGACAGTAGAAAATTAATTTGTGAAAAATTTACCTGGCGAAATTGAAATTTGCGAGAGTAAAAAATTATTTTTTGAATAATTTACTATAGAAAAGGCAATCCCTGGCGCAATTAAAATTTGCGACAGTTGAAAATTATTTTTTGAATAATTTACTATAGAAAAGGCAATCCCTGGCGTAATTAAAATTTGCGACAGTAAAAAATTATTTTTTGAATAATTTACTATAGAAAAGGCAATCCCTGGCGTAATTAAAATTTGCGACAGTTGAAAATTATTTTTTGAATAATTTACTATAGAAAAGGCAATCCCTGGGATATTTAAAATTTGCGACAGTAAGAAATTATTTTTGAATAATTTACTATAGAAAAGGCAATCCCTGGCGTAATTAAAACTTGTGATAGTAAAAAATTATTTTTTGAAAAATTTACTATAGAAAAGGCAATCCCTGGCAAAATTTAAATTTGCGAGAGTAAAAAATTATTTTTTGAATAATTTACTATAGAAAAGGCAATCCCTGGCGCAATTAAAATTTGCGACAGTTGAAAATTATTTTTTGAATAATTTACTATAGAAAAGGCAATCCCTGTGATATTTAAAATTTGCGACAGTAAAAAATTATTTTTTGAATAATTTACTATAGAAAAGGCAATCCCTGGCGTAATTAAAATTTGCGACAGTAAAAAATTATTTTTTGAATAATTTACTATAGAAAAGGCAATCCCTGGCGTAATTAAAATTTGCGACAGTAGAAAATTATTTTTTGAATAATTTACTATAGAAAAGGCAATCCCTGGCGTAATTAAAATTTGCGACAGTAAAAAATTATTTTTTGAATAATTTACTAAAGAAAAGGCAATCCCTGGCGTAATTAAAATTTGCGACAGTAAAAAATTATTTTTTGAATAATTTACTATAGAAAAGGCAAATCCCTGGCGTAATTAAAATTTGCGACAGTTGAAAATTATTTTTTGAATAATTTACTATAGAAAAGGCAATCCCTGGGATATTTAAAATTTGCGACAGTAAAAAATTATTTTTTGAATAATTTACTATAGAAAAGGCAATCCCTGGCGTAATTAAAACTTGCGATAGTAAAAAATTATTTTTTGAAAAATTTACTATAGAAAAGGCAATCCCTGGCGAAATTTAAATTTGCGAGAGTAAAAAATTATTTTTTGAATAATTTACTATAGAAAAGGCAATCCCTGGCGTAATTAAAATTTGCGACAGTAGAAAATTATTTTTTGAATAATTTACTATAGAAAAGGCAATCCCTGGCGTAATTAAAATTTGCGACAGTAAAAAATTATTTTTTGAATAATTTACTAAAGAAAAGGCAATCCCTGGCGTAATTAAAATTTGCGACAGTAAAAAATTATTTTTTGAATAATTTACTATAGAAAAGGCAAATCCCTGGCGTAATTAAAATTTGCGACAGTTGAAAATTATTTTTTGAATAATTTACTATAGAAAAGGCAATCCCTGGGATATTTAAAATTTGCGACAGTAAAAAATTATTTTTTGAATAATTTACTATAGAAAAGGCAATCCCTGGCGTAATTAAAACTTGCGATAGTAAAAAATTATTTTTTGAAAAATTTACTATAGAAAAGGCAATCCCTGGCGAAATTTAAATTTGCGAGAGTAAAAAATTATTTTTTGAATAATTTACTATAGAAGAGGCAATCCCTGGCGCAATTAAAATTTGCGACAGTTGAAAATTATTTTTTGAATAATTTACTATAGAAAAGGCAATCCCTGGGATATTTAAAATTTGCGACAGTAAAAAATTATTTTTTGAATAATTTACTATAGAAAAGGCAATCCCTGGCGTAATTAAAATTTGCGACAGTAAAAAATTATTTTTTGAATAATTTACTATAGAAAAGGCAATCCCTGGCGTAATTAAAATTTGCGACAGTAGAAAATTATTTTTTGAATAATTTACTATAGAAAAGGCAATCCCTGGCGTAATTAAAATTTGCGACAGTAAAAAATTATTTTTTGAATAATTTACTAAAGAAAAGGCAATCCCTGGCGTAATTAAAATTTGCGACAGTAAAAAATTATTTTTTGAATAATTTACTATAGAAAAGGCAATCCCTGGCGTAATTAAAATTTGCGACAGTTGAAAATTATTTTTTGAATAATTTACTATAGAAAAGGCAATCCCTGGGATATTTAAAATTTGCGACAGTAAAAAATTATTTTTTGAATAATTTACTATAGAAAAGGCAATCCCTGGCGTAATTAAAATTTGCGACAGTAGAAAATTAATTTGTGAAAAATTTACCTGGCGAAATTGAAATTTGCGAGAGTAAAAAATTATTTTTTGAATAATTTACTATAGAAAAGGCAATCCCTGGCGCAATTAAAATTTGCGACAGTTGAAAATTATTTTTTGAATAATTTACTATAGAAAAGGCAATCCCTGGGATATTTAAAATTTGCGACAGTAAAAAATTATTTTTTGAATAATTTACTATAGAAAAGGCAATCCCTGGGATATTTAAAATTTTCGACAGTAAAAAATTATTTTTTGAATAATTTACTATAGAAAAGGCAATCCCTGGCGTAATTAGAAATTGCGATAGTAAAAAATTATTTTTTGAAAAAATTTACTATAGAAAAGGCAATCCCTGGCGTAATTAAAATTTGCGACAGTATAAAATTATTTTTTGAATAATTTACTGTAGAAAAGGCAATCCCTGGCCCACTTAAAATTTGCGACAGTATAAAATTATTTTTTGAATAATTTACTATAGAAAAGGCAATCCCTGGCGTAATTAAAATTTGCGACAGTAGAAAATTATTTTTTGAATAATTTACAATAGAAAAGGCAATCCCTGGCGTAATTAAAATTTGCGACAGTAGAAAATTATTTTTTGAAAAGTTTACTATAGAAAAGGCAATCCCTGGCGCAATTAAAATTTGCGACAGTAAAAAATTATTTTTTGAATAATTTACTATAGAAAAGGCAATCCCTGGCGCAATTAAAATTTGCGACAGTAAAAAATTATTTTTTGAATAATTTACTATAGAAAAGGCAATCCCTGGCGCAATTAAAATTTGCGACAGTAAAAAATTATTTTTTGGAAAATTTACTGTAGAAAAGGCAATCCCTGGCGCAATTAAAATTTGCAACAGTAGAAAATTATTTTTTGAATAATTTAATATAGAAAAGGCAATCCCTGGCGTAATTAAAATTTGCGACAGTAAAAAATTATTTTTGAATAATTTACTATAGAAAAGGCAATCCCTGGCGTAATTAAAATTTGCGACAGTAAAAAATTATTTTTTGAATAATTTACTACAGAGAAGGCAATCCCTGGCGTAATTAAAATTTGCGACAGTTGAAAATTATTTTTTGAATAATTTACTATAGAAAAGGCAATCCCTGGGATATTTAAAATTTGCGACAGTAAAAAATTATTTTTTGAATAATTTACTATAGAAAAGGCAATCCCTGGCGTAATTAAAATTTGCGACAGTAGAAAATTAATTTGTGAAAAATTTACCTGGCGAAATTGAAATTTGCGAGAGTAAAACATTATTTTTTGAATAATTTACTATAGAAAAGGCAATCCCTGGCGCAACTAAAATTTGCGACAGTTGAAAATTATTTTTTGAATAATTTACTATAGAAAAGGCAATCCCTGGGATATTTAAAATTTGCGACAGTAAAAAATTATTTTTTGAATAATTTACTATAGAAAAGGCAATCCCTGGCGTTATTAAAATTTGCGACAGTAAAAAATTATTTTTTGAATAATTTACCATAGAAAAGGCAATCCCTGGCGTAATTAAAATTTGCGACAGTTGAAAATTATTTTTTGAATAATTTACTATAGAAAAGGCAATCCCTGGCGTAATTAAAATTTGCGACAGTAAAAAATTATTTTTTGAATAATTTACTATAGAAAAGGCAATCCCTGGCGTAATTAAAATTTGCGACAGTAGAAAATTAATTTGTGAAAAATTTACCTGGCGAAATTGAAATTTGCGAGAGTAAAAAATTATTTTTTGAATAATTTACTATAGAAAAGGCAATCCCTGGCGCAATTAAAATTTGCGACAGTTGAAAATTATTTTTTGAATAATTTACTATAGAAAAAGCAATCGCTGGGATATTTAAAATTTGCGACAGTAAAAAATTATTTTTTGAATAATTTACTATAGAAAAGGCAATCCCTGGCGTAATTAAAATTTGCGACAGTAAAAAATTATTTTTTGAATAATTTACTATAGAAAAGCAATCCCTGGCGTAATTAAAATTTGCGACAGTTGAAAATTATTTTTTGAATAATTTACTATAGAAAAGGCAATCCCTGGCGTAATTAAAATTTGCGACAGTTGAAAATTATTTTTTGAATAATTTACTATAGAAAAGGCAATCCCTGGGATATTTAAAATTTGAGACAGTAAAAAATTATTTTTTGAATAATTTACTATAGAAAAGGCAATCCCTGGCGTAATTAAAACTTGCGATAGTAAAAAATTATTTTTTGAAAAATTTACTATAGAAAAGGCAATCCCTGGCGAAATTGAAATTTGCGAGAGTAAAAAAATATTTTTTGAATAATTTACTATAGAAAAGGCAGTCCCTGGCGCAATTAAAATTTGCGACAGTTGAAAATTATTTTTTGAATAATTTAATATAGAAAAGGCAATCCCTGGGATATTTAAAATTTGCGACAGTAGAAAATTATTTTTTGAATAATTTACTATAGAAAAGGCAATCCCTGGCGTAATTAAAATTTGCGACAGTTGAAAATTATTTTTTGAATAATTTACTATAGAAAAGGCAATCCCTGGCGCAATTAAAATTTGCGACAGTTAAAAATTATTTTTTGGATAATTTACTATAGAAAAGGAATAATTTACTATAGAAAAGGCAATCCCTGGGATATTTAAAATTTGCGACAGTTGAAAATTATTTTTTGAATAATTTACTATAGAAAAGGAAATCCCTGGCGCAATTAAAATTTGCAACAGTAGAAAATTATTTTTTGAATAATTTACTATAGAAAAGGCAATCCCTGGCGTAATTAAAATTTGCGACAGTAAAAAATTATTTTTGAATAATTTACTATAGAAAAGGCAATCCCTGGCGTAATTAAAATTTGCGACAGTAAAAAATTATTTTTTGAATAATTTACTATAGAAAAGGCAATCCCTGGCGTAATTAAAATTTGCGACAGTTGAAAATTATTTTTTGAATAATTTATTATAGAAAAGGCAATCCCTGGGATATTTAAAATTTGCGACAGTAAAAAATTATTTTTTGAATAATTTACTATAGAAAAGGCAATCCCTGGCGTAATTAAAATTTGCGACAGTAGAAAATTAATTTGTGAAAAATTTACCTGGCGAAATTGAAATTTGCGAGAGTAAAAAATTATTTTTTGAATAATTTACTATAGAAAAGGCAATCCCTGGCGCAATTAAAATTTGCGACAGTTGAAAATTATTTTTTGAATAATTTACTATAGAAAAAGCAATCCCTGGGATATTTAAAATTTGCGACAGTAAAAAATTATTTTTTGAATAATTTACTATAGAAAAGGCAATCCCTGGCGTAATTAAAATTTGCGACAGTAAAAAATTATTTTTTGAATAATTTACTATAGAAAAGGCAATCCCTGTCGTAATTAAAATTTGCGACAGTAAAAAATTATTTTTTGAATAATTTACTATAGAAAAGGCAATCCCTGGCGTAATTAAAATTTGCGACAGTAAAAAATTATTTTTTGAATAATTTACTATAGAAAAGGCAATCCCTGGCGTAATTAAAATTTGCGACAGTTGAAAATTATTTTTTGAATAATTTACTATAGAAAAGGCAATCCCTGGGATATTTAAAATTTGCGACAGTAAAAAATTATTTTTTGAATAATTTACTATAGAAAAGGCAATCCCTGGCGTAATTAAAATTTGCGACAGTAGAAAATTAATTTGTGAAAAATTTACCTGGCGAAATTGAAATTTGCGAGAGTAAAAAATTATTTTTTGAATAATTTACTATAGAAAAGGCAATCCCTGGCGCAACTAAAATTTGCGACAGTTGAAAATTATTTTTTGAATAATTTACTATAGAAAAGGCAATCCCTGGGATATTTAAAATTTGCGACAGTAAAAAATTATTTTTTGAATAATTTACTATAGAAAAGGCAATCCCTGGCGTAATTAAAATTTGCGACAGTAAAAAATTATTTTTTGAATAATTTACCATAGAAAAGGCAATCCCTGGCGTAATTAAAATTTGCGACAGTTGAAAATTATTTTTTGAATAATTTACTATAGAAAAGGCAATCCCTGGCGTAATTAAAATTTGCGACAGTAAAAAATTATTTTTTGAATAATTTACTATAGAAAAGGCAATCCCTGGCGTAATTAAAATTTGCGACAGTAGAAAATTAATTTGTGAAAAATTTACCTGGCGAAATTGAAATTTGCGAGAGTAAAAAATTATTTTTTGAATAATTTACTATAGAAAAGGCAATCCCTGGCGCAATTAAAATTTGCGACAGTTGAAAATTATTTTTCGAATAATTTACTATAGAAAAGGCAATCCCTGGGATATTTAAAATTTGCGACAGTAAAAAATTATTTTTTGAATAATTTACTATAGAAAAGGCAATCCCTGGCGTAATTAAAATTTGCGACAGTTGAAAATTATTTTTTGAATAATTTACTATAGAAAAGGCAATCCCTGGCGCAATTAAAATTTGCGACAGTTGAAAATTATTTTTTGAATAATTTACTATAGAAAAGGCAATCCCTGGGATATTTAAAATTTGCGACAGTAAAAAATTATTTTTTGAATAATTTACTATAGAAAAGGCAATCACTGGCGTAATTAAAATTTGCGACAGTAAAAAATTATTTTTTGAATAATTTACTATAGAAAAGGCAATCCCTGAGATATTTAAAATTTGCGACAGTAAAAAATTATTTTTTGAATAATTTACTATAGAAAAGGCAATCCCTGGCGTAATTAAAATTTGCGACAGTAAAAAATTATTTTTTGAATAATTTACTATGGAAAAGGCAATCCCTGGCGTAATTAAAATTTGCGACAGTTGAAAATTATTTTTTGAATAATTTACTATAGAAAAGGCAATCCCTGGGATATTTAAAATTTGCGACAGTAAAAAATTATTTTTTGATTAATTTACTATAGAAAAGGCAATCCCTGGCGTAATTAAAATTTGCGACAGTAAAAAATTATTTTTTGAATAATTTACTATAGAAAAGGCAATCCCTGGCGTAATTAAAATTTGCGACAGTAAAAAATTATTTTTTGATTAATTTACTATAGAAAAGGCAATCCCTGGCGTAATTAAAATTTGCGACAGTAAAAAATTATTTTTTGAATAATTTACTATAGAAAAGGCAACCCCTGGGATATTTAAAATTTGCGACAGTAAAAAATTATTTTTTGAATAATTTACTATAGAAAAGGCAATCCCTGGCGTAATTAAAATTTGCGACAGTAACAAATTATTTTTTGAATAATTTACTATAGAAAAGGCAATCCCTGGCGTAATTAAAATTTGCGACAGTTGAAAATTATTTTTTGAATAATTTACTATAGAAAAGGCAATCCCTGGCGCAATTAAAATTTGCAACAGTAGAAAATTATTTTTTGAATAATTTACTATAGAAAAGGCAATCCCTGGCGTAATTAAAATTTGCGACAGTAAAAAATAATTTTTTGAATAATTTACTATAGAAAAGGCAATCCCTGGCGTAATTAAAATTTGCGACAGTAAAAAATTATTTTTTGAATAATTTACTATAGAAAAGGCAATCCCTGGCGTAATTAAAATTTGCGACAGTAGAAAATTAATTTGTGAAAAATTTACCTGGCGAAATTGAAATTTGCGAGAGTAAAAAATTATTTTTTGAATAATTTACTATAGAAAAGGCAATCCCTGGCGCAATTAAAATTTGCGACAGTTGAAAATTATTTTTTGAATAATTTACTATAGAAAAGGCAATCCCTGGCGTAATTAAAATTTGCGACAGGTGAAAATTATTTTTTGAATAATTTACTATAGAAAAGGCAATCCCTGGCGCAATTAAAATTTGCGACAGTAGAGAATTATTTTTTGAATAATTTACTATAGAAAAGGCAATCCCTGGCGTAATTAAAATTTGCGACAGGTGAAAATTATTTTTTGAATAATTTACTATAGAAAAGGCAATCCCTGGCGCAATAAAATTTGCGACAGTTGAAAATTATTTTTCGAATAATTTACTATAGAAAAGGCAATCCCTGGGATATATAAAATTTGCGACAGTAAAAAATTATTTTTTGAATAATTTACTATAGAAAAGGCAATCCCTGGCGTAATTAAAATTTGCGACAGTAAAAAATTATTTTTTGAATAATTTACTATAGAAAAGGCAATCCCTGGGATATTTAAAATTTGCGACAGTAAAAAATTATTTTTTGAATAATTTACTATAGAAAAGGCAATCCCTGGCGTAATTAAAATTTGCGACAGTAAAAAATTATTTTTTGAATAATTTGCTATAGAAAAGGCAATCCCTGGCGTAATTAAAATTTGCGACAGTTGAAAATTATTTTTTGAATAATTTACTATAGAAAAGGCAATCCCTGGGATATTTAAAATTTGCGACAGTAAAAAATTATTTTTTGATTAATTTACTATAGAAAAGGCAATCCCTGGCGTAATTAAAATTTGCGACAGTAAAAAATTATTTTTTGAATAATTTACTATAGAAAAGGCAATCCCTGGCGTAATTAAAATTTGCGACAGTAAAAAATTATTTTTTGATTAATTTACTATAGAAAAGGCAATCCCTGGCGTAATTAAAATTTGCGACAGTAAAAAAATATTTTTTGAATAATTTACTATAGAAAAGGCAATCCCTGGGATATTTAAAATTTGCGACAGTAAAAAATTATTTTTTGAATAATTTACTATAGAAAAGGCAATCCCTGGCGTAATTAAAATTTGCGACAGCAAAAATTATTTTTTGAATAATTTACTATAGAAAAGGCAATCCCTGGCGTAATTAAAATTTGCGACAGTTGAAAATTATTTTTTGAATAATTTACTATAGAAAAGGCAATCCCTGGCGCAATTAAAATTTGCAACAGTAGAAAATTATTTTTTGAATAATTTACTATAGAAAAGGCAATCCCTGGCGTAATTAAAATTTGCGACAGTAAAAAATAATTTTTTGAATAATTTACTATAGAAAAGGCAATCCCTGGCGTAATTAAAATTTGCGACAGTAAAAAATTATTCTTTGAATAATTTACTATAGAAAAGGCAATCCCTGGCGTAATTAAAATTTGTGAGAGTAGAAAATTAATTTGTGAAAAATTTACCTGGCGAAATTGAAATTTGCGAGAGTAAAAAATTATTTTTTGAATAATTTACTATAGAAAAGGCAATCCCTGGCGTAATTAAAATTTGCGACAGTTGAAAATTATTTTTTGAATAATTTACTATAGAAAAGGCAATCCCTGGGATATTTAAAATTTGCGACAGTAAAAAATTATTTTTTGAATAATTTACTATAGAAAAGGCAATCCCTGGCGTAATTAAAATTTGCGACAGTAAAAAATTATTTTTTGAATAATTTACTATAGAAAAGGCAATCCCTGGCGTAATTAAAATTTGCGACAGTAGAAGATTAATTTGTGAAAAATTTACCTGGCGAAATTGAAATTTGCGAGAGTAAAAAATTATTTTTTGAATAATTTACTATAGAAAAGGCAATCCCTGGCGCAATTAAAATTTGCGACAGTTGAAAATTATTTTTTGAATAATTTACTATAGAAAAGGCAATCCCTGGGATATTTAAAATTTGCGACAGTAAAAAATTATTTTTAGAATAATTTACTATAGAAAAGGCAATCCCTGGCGTAATTAAAATTTGCGACAGTAAAAAATTATTTTTTGAATAATTTACTATAGAAAAGGCAATCCCTGGCGTAATTAAAATTTGCGACAGTTGAAAATTATTTTTTGAATAATTTACTATAGAAAAGGCAATCCCTGGGATATTTAAAATTTGCGACAGTAAAAAATTATTTTTTGAATAATTTACTATAGAAAAGGCAATCCCTGGCGTAATTAAAACTTGTGATAGTAAAAAATTATTTTTTGAAAAATTTACTATAGAAAAGGCAATCCCTGGCGAAATTTAAATTTGCGAGAGTAAAAAATTATTTTTTGAATAATTTACTATAGAAAAGGCAATCCCTGGCGCAATTAAAATTTGCGACAGTTGAAAATTATTTTTTGAATAATTTACTATAGAAAAGGCAACCCCTGTGATATTTAAAATTTGCGACAGTAAAAAATTATTTTTTGAATAATTTACTATAGAAAAGGCAATCCCTGGCGTAATTAAAATTTGCGACAGTAAAAAATTATTTTTTGAATAATTTACTATAGAAAAGGCAATCCCTGGCGTAATTAAAATTTGCGACAGTAGAAAATTATTTTTTGAATAATTTACTATAGAAAAGGCAATCCCTGGCGTAATTAAAATTTGCGACAGTAAAAAATTATTTTTTGAATAATTTACTATAGAAAAGGCAATACCTGGCGTAATTAAAACTTGCGATAGTAAAAAATTATTTTTTGAAAAATTTACTATAGAAAAGGCAATCCCTGGCGACATTTAAATTTGCGAGAGTAAAAAATTATTTTTTGAATAATTTACTATAGAAAAGGCAATATCTGGCGCAATTAAAATTTGCGACAGTTGAAAATTATTTTTTGAATAATTTACTATAGAAAAGGCAATCCCTGGGATATTTAAAATTTGCGACAGTAAAAAATTATTTTTTGAATAATTTACTATAGAAAAGGCAATCCCTGGCGTAATTAAAATTTGCGACAGTAAAAAATTATTTTTTGAATAATTTACTATAGAAAAGGCAATCCCTGGCGTAATTAAAATTTGCGACAGTAGAAAATTATTTTTTGAATAATTTACTATAGAAAAGGCAATCCCTGGCGTAATTAAAATTTGCGACAGTAAAAAATTATTTTTTGAATAATTTACTAAAGAAAAGGCAATCCCTGGCGTAATTAAAATTTGCGACAGTAAAAAATTATTTTTTGAATAATTTACTATAGAAAAGGCAATCCCTGGCGTAACTAAAATTTGCGACAGTTGAAAATTATTTTTTGAATAATTTACTATAGAAAAGGCAATCCCTGGCGTAATTAAAATTTGCGACAGTAAAAAATTATTTTTTGAATAATTTACTATAGAAAAGGCAATCCCTGGCGTAATTAAAATTTGCGACAGTAGAAAATTATTTTTTGAATAATTTACTATAGAAAAGGCAATCCCTGGCGTAATTAAAATTTGCGACAGTAAAAAATTATTTTTTGAATAATTTACTAAAGAAAAGGCAATCCCTGGCGTAATTAAAATTTGCGACAGTAAAAAATTATTTTTTGAATAATTTACTATAGAAAAGGCAATCCCTGGCGTAATTAAAATTTGCGACAGTTGAAAATTATTTTTTGAATAATTTACTATAGAAAAGGCAATCCCTGGGATATTTAAAATTTGCGACAGTAAAAAATTATTTTTTGAATAATTTACTATAGAAAAGGCAATCCCTGGCGTAATTAAAATTTGCGACAGTAGAAAATTAATTTGTGAAAAATTTACCTGGCGAAATTGAAACTTGCGAGAGTAAAAAATTATTTTTTGAATAATTTACTATAGAAAAGGCAATCCCTGGCGCAATTAAAATTTGCGACAGTTGAAAATTATTTTTTGAATAATTTACTATAGAAAAGGCAATCCCTGGGATATTTAAAATTTGCGACAGTAAAAAATTATTTTTTGAATAATTTACTATAGAAAAGGCAATCCCTGGGATATTTAAAATTTTCGACAGTAAAAAATTATTTTTTGAATAATTTACTATAGAAAAGGCAATCCCTGGCGTAATTAGAAATTGCGATAGTAAAAAATTATTTTTTGAAAAAATTTACTATAGAAAAGGCAATCCCTGGCGTAATTAAAATTTGCGACAGTATAAAATTATTTTTTGAATAATTTACTGTAGAAAAGGCAATCCCTGGCCCACTTAAAATTTGCGACAGTATAAAATTATTTTTTGAATAATTTACTATAGAAAAGGCAATCCCTGGCGTAATTAAAATTTGCGACAGTAGAAAATTATTTTTTGAATAATTTACAATAGAAAAGGCAATCCCTGGCGTAATTAAAATTTGCGACAGTAGAAAATTATTTTTTGAAAAGTTTACTATAGAAAAGGCAATCCCTGGCGCAATTAAAATTTGCGACAGTAAAAAATTATTTTTTGAATAATTTACTATAGAAAAGGCAATCCCTGGCGCAATTAAAATTTGCGACAGTAAAAAATTATTTTTTGAATAATTTACTATAGAAAAGGCAATCCCTGGCGCAATTAAAATTTGCGACAGTAAAAAATTATTTTTTGGAAAATTTACTGTAGAAATGGCAATCCCTGGCGCAATTAAAATTTGCAACAGTAGAAAATTATTTTTTGAATAATTTAATATAGAAAAGGCAATCCCTGGCGTAATTAAAATTTGCGACAGTAAAAAATTATTTTTGAATAATTTACTATAGAAAAGGCAATCCCTGGCGTAATTAAAATTTGCGACAGTAAAAAATTATTTTTTGAATAATTTACTACAGAGAAGGCAATCCCTGGCGTAATTAAAATTTGCGACAGTTGAAAATTATTTTTTGAATAATTTACTATAGAAAAGGCAATCCCTGGGATATTTAAAATTTGCGACAGTAAAAAATTATTTTTTGAATAATTTACTATAGAAAAGGCAATCCCTGGCGTAATTAAAATTTGCGACAGTAGAAAATTAATTTGTGAAAAATTTACCTGGCGAAATTGAAATTTGCGAGAGTAAAACATTATTTTTTGAATAATTTACTATAGAAAAGGCAATCCCTGGCGCAACTAAAATTTGCGACAGTTGAAAATTATTTTTTGAATAATTTACTATAGAAAAGGCAATCCCTGGGATATTTAAAATTTGCGACAGTAAAAAATTATTTTTTGAATAATTTACTATAGAAAAGGCAATCCCTGGCGTTATTAAAATTTGCGACAGTAAAAAATTATTTTTTGAATAATTTACCATAGAAAAGGCAATCCCTGGCGTAATTAAAATTTGCGACAGTTGAAAATTATTTTTTGAATAATTTACTATAGAAAAGGCAATCCCTGGCGTAATTAAAATTTGCGACAGTAAAAAATTATTTTTTGAATAATTTACTATAGAAAAGGCAATCCCTGGCGTAATTAAAATTTGCGACAGTAGAAAATTAATTTGTGAAAAATTTACCTGGCGAAATTGAAATTTGCGAGAGTAAAAAATTATTTTTTGAATAATTTACTATAGAAAAGGCAATCCCTGGCGCAATTAAAATTTGCGACAGTTGAAAATTATTTTTTGAATAATTTACTATAGAAAAAGCAATCGCTGGGATATTTAAAATTTGCGACAGTAAAAAATTATTTTTTGAATAATTTACTATAGAAAAGGCAATCCCTGGCGTAATTAAAATTTGCGACAGTAAAAAATTATTTTTTGAATAATTTACTATAGAAAAGCAATCCCTGGCGTAATTAAAATTTGCGACAGTTGAAAATTATTTTTTGAATAATTTACTATAGAAAAGGCAATCCCTGGCGTAATTAAAATTTGCGACAGTTGAAAATTATTTTTTGAATAATTTACTATAGAAAAGGCAATCCCTGGGATATTTAAAATTTGCGACAGTAAAAAATTATTTTTTGAATAATTTACTATAGAAAAGGCAATCCCTGGCGTAATTAAAACTTGCGATAGTAAAAAATTATTTTTTGAAAAATTTACTATAGAAAAGGCAATCCCTGGCGAAATTGAAATTTGCGAGAGTAAAAAAATATTTTTTGAATAATTTACTATAGAAAAGGCAGTCCCTGGCGCAATTAAAATTTGCGACAGTTGAAAATTATTTTTTGAATAATTTAATATAGAAAAGGCAATCCCTGGGATATTTAAAATTTGCGACAGTAGAAAATTATTTTTTGAATAATTTACTATAGAAAAGGCAATCCCTGGCGTAATTAAAATTTGCGACAGTTGAAAATTATTTTTTGAATAATTTACTATAGAAAAGGCAATCCCTGGCGCAATTAAAATTTGCGACAGTTAAAAATTATTTTTTGGATAATTTACTATAGAAAAGGAATAATTTACTATAGAAAAGGCAATCCCTGGGATATTTAAAATTTGCGACAGTTGAAAATTATTTTTTGAATAATTTACTATAGAAAAGGAAATCCCTGGCGCAATTAAAATTTGCAACAGTAGAAAATTATTTTTTGAATAATTTACTATAGAAAAGGCAATCCCTGGCGTAATTAAAATTTGCGACAGTAAAAAATTATTTTTGAATAATTTACTATAGAAAAGGCAATCCCTGGCGTAATTAAAATTTGCGACAGTAAAAAATTATTTTTTGAATAATTTACTATAGAAAAGGCAATCCCTGGCGTAATTAAAATTTGCGACAGTTGAAAATTATTTTTTGAATAATTTATTATAGAAAAGGCAATCCCTGGGATATTTAAAATTTGCGACAGTAAAAAATTATTTTTTGAATAATTTACTATAGAAAAGGCAATCCCTGGCGTAATTAAAATTTGCGACAGTAGAAAATTAATTTGTGAAAAATTTACCTGGCGAAATTGAAATTTGCGAGAGTAAAAAATTATTTTTTGAATAATTTACTATAGAAAAGGCAATCCCTGGCGCAATTAAAATTTGCGACAGTTGAAAATTATTTTTTGAATAATTTACTATAGAAAAAGCAATCCCTGGGATATTTAAAATTTGCGACAGTAAAAAATTATTTTTTGAATAATTTACTATAGAAAAGGCAATCCCTGGCGTAATTAAAATTTGCGACAGTAAAAAATTATTTTTTGAATAATTTACTATAGAAAAGGCAATCCCTGTCGTAATTAAAATTTGCGACAGTAAAAAATTATTTTTTGAATAATTTACTATAGAAAAGGCAATCCCTGGCGTAATTAAAATTTGCGACAGTAAAAAATTATTTTTTGAATAATTTACTATAGAAAAGGCAATCCCTGGCGTAATTAAAATTTGCGACAGTTGAAAATTATTTTTTGAATAATTTACTATAGAAAAGGCAATCCCTGGGATATTTAAAATTTGCGACAGTAAAAAATTATTTTTTGAATAATTTACTATAGAAAAGGCAATCCCTGGCGTAATTAAAATTTGCGACAGTAGAAAATTAATTTGTGAAAAATTTACCTGGCGAAATTGAAATTTGCGAGAGTAAAAAATTATTTTTTGAATAATTTACTATAGAAAAGGCAATCCCTGGCGCAACTAAAATTTGCGACAGTTGAAAATTATTTTTTGAATAATTTACTATAGAAAAGGCAATCCCTGGGATATTTAAAATTTGCGACAGTAAAAAATTATTTTTTGAATAATTTACTATAGAAAAGGCAATCCCTGGCGTAATTAAAATTTGCGACAGTAAAAAATTATTTTTTGAATAATTTACCATAGAAAAGGCAATCCCTGGCGTAATTAAAATTTGCGACAGTTGAAAATTATTTTTTGAATAATTTACTATAGAAAAGGCAATCCCTGGCGTAATTAAAATTTGCGACAGTAAAAAATTATTTTTTGAATAATTTACTATAGAAAAGGCAATCCCTGGCGTAATTAAAATTTGCGTCAGTAGAAAATTAATTTGTGAAAAATTTACCTGGCGAAATTGAAATTTGCGAGAGTAAAAAATTATTTTTTGAATAATTTACTATAGAAAAGGCAATCCCTGGCGCAATTAAAATTTGCGACAGTTGAAAATTATTTTTTGAATAATTTACTATAGAAAAGGCAATCGCTGGTATATTTAAAATTTGCGACAGTAAAAAATTATTTTTTGAATAATTTACTATAGAAAAGGCAATCCCTGGCGTAATTAAAATTTGCGACAGTAAAAAATTATTTTTTGAATAATTTACTATAGAAAAGGCAATCCCTGGCGTAATTAAAATTTGCGACAGTTGAAAATTATTTTTTGAATAATTTACTATAGAAAAGGCAATCCCTGGCGTAATTAAAATTTGCGACAGTTGAAAATTATTTTTTGAATAATTTACTATAGAAAAGGCAATCCCTGGGATATTTAAAATTTGCGACAGTAAAAAATTATTTTTTGAATAATTTACTATAGAAAAGGCAATCCCTGGCGTAATTAAAACTTGCGATAGTAAAAAATTATTTTTTGAAAAATTTACTATAGAAAAGGCAATCCCTGGCGAAATTGAAATTTGCGAGAGTAAAAAAATATTTTTTGAATAATTTACTATAGAAAAGGCAATCCCTGGCGCAATTAAAACTTGCGACAGTTGAAAATTATTTTTTGAATAATTTACTATAGAAAAGGCAATCCCTGGGATATTTAAAATTTGCGACAGTAGAAAATTATTTTTTGAATAATTTACTATAGAAAAGGCAATCCCTGGCGTAATTAAAATTTGCGACAGTTGAAAATTATTTTTTGAATAATTTACTATAGAAAAGGCAATCCCTGGCGCAATTAAAATTTGCGACAATTGAAAATTATTTTTTGGATAATTTACTATAGAAAATGCAATCCCTGGGATATTTAAAATTTGCGACAGTAAAAAATTATTTTTTGAATAATTTACTATAGAAAAGGCTATCCTTGGCGTAATTAAAATTTGCGACAGTTGAAAATTATTTTTTGAATATTTTACTATAGAAAAGGCAATCCCTGGCGCAATTAAAATTTGCGACAGTTGAAAATTATTTTTTGAATAATTTACTATAGAAAAGGCAATTCCTGGGATATTTAAAATTTGCGACAGTAAAAAATTATTTTTTGAATAATTTACTATAGAAAAGGCAATCCCTGGCGTAATTAAAATTTGTGACAGTAAAAAATTATTTTCTGAATAATTTACTATAGAAAAGGCAATCCCTGGGATATTTAAAATTTGCGACAGTTGAAAATTATTTTTTGAATAATTTACTATAGAAAAGGAAATCCCTGGCGCAATTAAAATTTGCAACAGTAGAAAATTATTTTTTGAATAATTTACTATAGAAAAGGCAATCCCTGGCGTAATTAAAATTTGCGACAGTAAAAAATTATTTTTGAATAATTTACTATAGAAAAGGCAATCCCTGGCGTAATTAAAATTTGCGACAGTAAAAAATTATTTTTTGAATAATTTACTATAGAAAAGGCAATCCCTGGCGTAATTAAAATTTGCGACAGTTGAAAATTATTTTTTGAATAATTTATTATAGCAAAGGCAATCCCTGGGATATTTAAAATTTGCGACAGTAAAAAATTATTTCTTGAATAATTTACTATAGAAAAGGCAATCCCTGGCGTAATTAAAATTTGCGACAGTAGAAAATTAATTTGTGAAAAATTTACCTGGCGAAATTGAAATTTGCGAGAGTAAAAAATTATTTTTTGAATAATTTACTATAGAAAAGGCAATCCCTGGCGCAATTAAAATTTGCGACAGTTGAAAATTATTTTTTGAATAATTTACTATAGAAAAAGCAATCCCTGGGATATTTAAAATTTGCGACAGTAAAAAATTATTTTTTGAATAATTTACTATAGAAAAGGCAATCCCTGGCGTAATTAAAACTTGCGACAGTAAAAAATTATTTTTTGAATAATTTACTATAGAAAAGGCAATCCCTGGCGTAATTAAAATTTGCGACAGTTGAAAATTATTTTTTGAATAATTTACTATAGAAAAGGCAATCCCTGGCGTAATTAAAATTTGCGACAGTAAAAAATTATTTTTTGAATAATTTACTATAGAAAAGGCAATCCCTGGCGTAATTAAAATTTGCGACAGTAGAAAATTAATTTGTGAAAAATTTACCTGGCGAAATTGAAATTTGCGAGAGTAAAAAATTATTTTTTGAATAATTTACTATAGAAAAGGCAATCCCTGGCGCAATTAAAATTTGCGACAGTTGAAAATAATTTTTTGAATAATTTAGTATAGAAAAGGCAATCGCTGGGATATTTAAAATTTGCGACAGTAAAAAATTATTTTTTGAATAATTTACTATAGAAAAGGCAATCCCTGGCGTAATTAAAATTTGCGACAGTAAAAAATTATTTTTTGAATAATTTACTATAGAAAAGGCAATCCCTGGCGTAATTAAAATTTGCGACAGTAAAAAATTATTTTTTGAATAATTTACTATAGGAAAGGCAATCCCTGGCGTAATTAAAATTTGCGACAGTTGAAAATTATTTTTTGAATAATTTATTATAGCAAAGGCAATCCCTGGGATATTTAAAATTTGCGACAGTAAAAAATTATTTCTTGAATAATTTACTATAGAAAAGGCAATCCCTGGCGTAATTAAAATTTGCGACAGTAGAAAATTAATTTGTGAAAAATTTACCTGGCGAAATTGAAATTTGCGAGAGTAAAAAATTATTTTTTGAATAATTTACTATAGAAAAGGCAATCCCTGGCGCAATTAAAATTTGCGACAGTTGAAAATTATTTTTTGAATAATTTACTATAGAAAAAGCAATCCCTGGGATATTTAAAATTTGCGACAGTAAAAAATTATTTTTTGAATAATTTACTATAGAAAAGGCAATCCCTGGCGTAATTAAAACTTGCGACAGTAAAAAATTATTTTTTGAATAATTTACTATAGAAAAGGCAATCCCTGGCGTAATTAAAATTTGCGACAGTTGAAAATTATTTTTTGAATAATTTACTATAGAAAAGGCAATCCCTGGCGTAATTAAAATTTGCGACAGTAAAAAATTATTTTTTGAATAATTTACTATAGAAAAGGCAATCCCTGGCGTAATTAAAATTTGCGACAGTAGAAAATTAATTTGTGAAAAATTTACCTGGCGAAATTGAAATTTGCGAGAGTAAAAAATTATTTTTTGAATAATTTACTATAGAAAAGGCAATCCCTGGCGCAATTAAAATTTGCGACAGTTGAAAATAATTTTTTGAATAATTTAGTATAGAAAAGGCAATCGCTGGGATATTTAAAATTTGCGACAGTAAAAAATTATTTTTTGAATAATTTACTATAGAAAAGGCAATCCCTGGCGTAATTAAAATTTGCGACAGTAAAAAATTATTTTTTGAATAATTTACTATAGAAAAGGCAATCCCTGGCGAAATTGAAATTTGCGAGACTAAAAAAATATTTTTTGAATAATTTACTATAGAAAAGGCAATCCCTGGCGCAATTAAAATTTGCGACAGTTGAAAATTATTTTTTGAATAATTTACTATAGAAAAGGCAATCCCTGGGATATTTAAAATTTGCGACAGTAAAAAATTATTTTTTGAATAATTTACTATAGAAAAGGCAATCCCTGGCGTAATTAAAATTTGCGACAGTAAAAAATTATTTTTTGAATAATTTACTATAGAAAAGGCAATCCCTGGCGTAATTAAAATTTGCGACAGTAGAAAATTATTTTTTGAATAATTTACTATAGAAAAGGCAATCCCTGGCGTAATTAAAATTTGCGACAGTAAAAAATTATTTTTTGAATAATTTACTATAGAAAAGGCAATCCCTGGCGTAATTAAAATTTGCGACAGTTGAAAATTATTTTTTGAATAATTTACTATAGAAAAGGCAATCCCTGGCGTAATTAAAATTTGCGACAGTTGAAAATTATTTTTTGAATAATTTACTATAGAAAAGGCAATCCCTGGCGTAATTAAAATTTGCGACAGTAGAAAATTAATTTGTGAAAAATTTACCTGGCGAAGTTGAAATTTGCGAGAGTAAAAAATTATTTTTTGAATAATTTACTATATAAAAGGCAATCCCTGACGCAATTAAAATTTGCGACAGTTGAAAATTATTTTTTGAATAATTTACTATAGAAAAGGAAATCCCTGGGATATTTAAAATTTGCGACAGTAAAAAATTATTTTTCGAATAATTTACTATAGAAAAGGCAATCCCTGGGATATTTAAAATTTGCGACAGTAAAAAATTATTTTTTGAATAATTTACTATAGAAAAGGCAATCCCTGGCGTAATTAAAACTTGCGATAGTAAAAAATTATTTTTTGAAAAATTTACTATAGAAAAGGCAATCCCTGGCGTAATTAAAATTTGCGACAGTATAAAATTATTTTTTGAATAATTTACTGTAGAAAAGGCAATCCCTGGCGCACTTAAAATTTGCGACAGTATAAAATTATTTTTTGAATAATTTACTATAGAAAAGGCAATCCCTGGCGTAATTAAAATTTGCGACAGTAGAAAATTATTTTTTGAATAATTTACTATAGAAAATGTAATCCCTGGCGTAATTAAAATTTGCGACAGTAGAAAATTATTTTTTGAAAAGTTTACTATAGAAAAGGCAATCCCTGGCGCAATTAAAATTTGAGACAGTAAAAAATTATTTTTTGAATAATTTACTATAGAAAAGGCAATCCCTGGCGCAATTAAAATTTGCGACAGTAAAAAATTATTTTTTGAATAATTTACTATAGAAAAGGCAATCCCTGGCGCAATTAAAATTTGCGACAGTAAAAAATTATTTTTTGCAAAATTTACTGTAGAAAAGGCAATCCCTGGCGCAATTAAAACTTGCGATAGTAAAAAATTATTTTTTGAATAATTTACTATAGAAAAGGCAATCCCTGGCGTAACTAAAACTTGCGATAGTAAAAAATTATTTTTTGAAAAATTTACTATAGAAAAGGCAATCCCTGGCGTAATTAAAATTTTCGACAGTAAAAAATTAATATTTTGAAAAATTTACTGTAGAAAAGGCAATCCCTGGCGTATTTAAAATTTGCGACAGTAGAAAATTAATTTGTGAAAAATTTACCTGGCGAAATTGAAATTTGCGAGAGTAAAAAATTATTTTTTGAATAATTTACTATAGAAAAGGCAATCCCTGGCGCAATTAAAATTTGCGACAGTTGAAAATTATTTTTTGAATAATTTACTATAGAAAAGGCAATCGCTGGGATATTTAAAATTTGCGACAGTAAAAAATTATTTTTTGAATAATTTACTATAGAAAAGGCAATCCCTGGCGTAATTAAAATTTGCGACAGTAAAAAATTATTTTTTGAATAATTTACTATAGAAAAGGCAATACCTGGCGAAATTGAAATTTGCGAGACTAAAAAAATATTTTTTGAATAATTTACTATAGAAAAGGCAATCCCTGGCGCAATTATAATTTGCGACAGTTGAAAATTATTTTTTGAATAATTTACTATAGAAAAGGCAATCCCTGGGATATTTAAAATTTGCGACAGTAAAAAATTATTTTTTGAATAATTTACTATAGAAAAGGCAATCCCTGGCGTAATTAAAATTTGCGACAGTAAAAAATTATTTTTTGAATAATTTACTATAGAAAAGGCAATCCCTGGCGTAATTAAAATTTGCGACAGTAGAAAATTATTTTTTGAATAATTTACTATAGAAAAGGCAATCCCTGGCGTAATTAAAATTTGCGACAGTAAAAAATTATTTTTTGAATAATTTACTATAGAAAAGGCAATCCCTGGCGTAATTAAAATTTGCGACAGTTGAAAATTATTTTTTGAATAATTTACTATAGAAAAGGCAATCCCTGGCGTAATTAAAATTTGCGACAGTTGAAAATTATTTTTTGAATAATTTACTATAGAAAAGGCAATCCCTGGCGTAATTAAAATTTGCGACAGTAGAAAATTAATTTGTGAAAAATTTACCTGGCGAAATTGAAATTTGCGAGAGTAAAACATTATTTTTTGAATAATTTGCTATAGAAAAGGCAATCCCTGACGCAATTAAAATTTGCGACAGTTGAAAATTATTTTTTGAATAATTTACTATAGAAAAGGCAATCCCTGGGATATTTAAAATTTGCGACAGTAAAAAATTATTTTTTGAATAATTTACTATAGAAAAGGCAATCTCTGGGATATTTAAAATTTGTACAGTAAAAAATTATTTTTTGAATAATTTACTATAGAAAAGGCAATCCCTGGCGTAATTAAAACTTGCGATAGTAAAAAATTATTTTTTGAAAAATTTACTATAGAAAAGGCAATCCCTGGCGTAATTAAAATTTGCGACAGTATAAAATTATTTTTTGAATAATTTACTGTAGAAAAGGCAATCCCTGGCGCACTTAAAATTTGCGACAGTATAAAATTATTTTTTGAATAATTTACTATAGAAAAGGCAATCCCTGGCTTAATTAAAATTTGCGACAGTAGAAAATTATTTTTTGAATAATTTACTATAGAAAAGGCAATCCCTGGCGTAATTAAAATTTGCGACAGCAGAAAATTATTTTTTGAAAAGTTTACTATAGAAAAGGCAATCCCTGGCGCAATTAAAATTTGAGACAGTAAAAAATTATTTTTTGAATAATTTACTATAGAAAAGGCAATCCCTGGGATATTTAAAATTTGCGACAGTAAAAAATTATTTTTTGAATAATTTACTATAGAAAAGGCAATCCCTGGCGTAATTAAAATTTGCGAAAGTAAAAAATTATTTTTTGAATAATTTACTATAGAAAAGGCAATCCCTGGCGCAATTAAAACTTGCGATATTAAAAAATTATTTTTTGAAAAATTTACTATAGAAAAGGCAATCCCTGGCGTAATTAAAATTTTCGACAGTAAAAAATTAATATTTTGAAAAATTTACTGTAGAAAAGGCAATCCCTGGCGTATTTAAAATTTGCGACAGTAGAAAATTAATTTGTGAAAAATTTACCTGGCGAAATTGAAATTTGCGAGAGTAAAAAATTATTTTTTGAATAATTTACTATAGAAAAGGCAATCCCTGGCGCAATTAAAATTTGCGACAGTTGAAAATTATTTTTTGAATAATTTACTATAGAAAAGGCAATCCCTGGCGTAATTACAATTTGCGACCGTAGAAAATTATTTTTTGAATAATTTACTGTAGAAAAGGCAATCCCTGGCGCAATTAAAACTTGCGATAGTAAAAAATTATTTTTTGAATAATTTACTATAGAAAAGGCAATCCCTGGCGTAATTAAAATTTGCGATAGTAAAAAATTATGTTTTGAAAAATTTACTATAGAAAAGGCAATCCCTGGCGTAATTAAAATTTGCGACAGTAAAAAATTATTTTTTGAATAATTTACTATAGAAAAGGCAATCCCTGGCGCAATTAAAATTTGCGACAGTAGGAAATTATTTTTTGAATAATTTACTATAGAAAAGGCAATCCCTGGGGTAATTAAAATTTGCGACAGTAAAATATTATTTTTGAATAATTTACTATAGAAAAGGCAATCCCTGGTGTAATTAAAATTTGCGACAGTAAAAAATTATTTTTTGAATAATTTACTATAGAAAAGGCAATCCCTGGCGCAATTAAAATTTGCGACAGTAGGAAATTATTTTTTGAATAATTTACTATAGAAAAGGCAATCCCTGGCGCAATTAAAATTTGCGACAGTAGAAAATTATTTTTTGAATAATTTACTATAGAAAAGGCAATCCCTGGCGTAATTAAAATTTGCGACAGTAAAAAATTATTTTTTGAATAATTTACTATAGAAAAGGCAATCCCTGGCGCAATTAAAATTTGCGACAGTAGGAAATTATTTTTTGAATAATTTACTATAGAAAAGGCAATCCCTGGCGCAATTAAAATTTGCGACAGTAGAAAATTATTTTTTGAATAATTTACTATAGAAAAGGCAATCCCTGGGGTAATTAAAATTTGCGACAGTAAAATATTATTTTTTGAATAATTTACTATAGAAAAGGCAATCCCTGGTGTAATTAAAATTTGCGACAGTTGAAAATTATTTTTTGAATAATTTACTATAGAAAAAGCAATCCCTGGCGTAATTAAAATTTGCGAGAGTTGAAAATTATTTTTTGAATGATTTACTATAGAAAAGGCAATCCCTGGGATATTTAAAATTTGCGACAGTAAAAAATTATTTTTTGAATAATTTACTATAGAAAAGGCAATCCCTGGGATATTTAAAATTTGCGACAGTAAAAAATTATTTTTTGAATAATTTACTATAGAAAAGGCAATCCCTGGCGTAATTACAATTTGCGACCGTAGAAAATTATTTTTTGAATAATTTACTGTAGAAAGGGCAATCCCTGGCGCAATTAAAACTTGCGATAGTAAAAAATTATTTTTTGAATAATTTACTATAGAAAAGGCAATCCCAGGCGTAATTAAAACTTGCGATAGTAAAAAATTATGTTTTGAAAAATTTACTATAGAAAAGGCAATCCCCGGTGTAATTAAAATTTTCGACAGTAAAAAATTCATATTTTGAAAAATTTACTGTAGAAAAGGCAATCCCTGGCGTAATTAAAATTTGCGACAGTAGAAAATTATTTTTTGAATAATTTACTATAGAAAAGGCAATCCCTGGCGTAATTAAAATTTGCGACAGTAGAAAATTATTTTTTGAATAATTTACTAGAGAAAAGGCAATCCCTGGCGTAATTAAAATTTGCGACAGTTGAAAATTATTTTTTGAATAATTTACTATAGAAAAGGCAATCCCTGGGATATTTAAAATTTGCGACAGTAAAAAATTATTTTTTGAATAATTTACTATAGAAAAGGCAATCGCTGGGATATTTAAAATTTGCGACAGTTGAAAATTATTTTTTTAATAATTTACTATAGAAAAGGCAATCCCTGGGATATTTAAAATTTGCGACAGTAAAAAATTATTTTTTGAATAATTTACTATAGAAAAGGCAATCCCTGGCGTAATTAAAATTTGCGACAGTAAAACATTATTTTTTGAATAATTTACTATAGAAAAGGCAATCCCTGGCGTAATTAAAATTTGCGACAGTTGAAAATTATTTTTTGAATAATTTACTATAGAAAAGGCAATCGCTGGGATATTTAAAATTTGCGACAGTAAAAAATTATTTTTTGAATAATTTACTATAGAAAAGGCAATCCCTGGCGTAATTAAAATTTGCGACAGTAAAAAATTATTTTTTGAATAATTTACTATAGAAAAGGCAATCCCTGGCGTAATTAAAATTTGCGACAGTTGAAAATTATTTTTTGAATAATTTACTATAGAAAAGGCAATCCCTGGCGTAATTAAAATTTGCGACAGTAAAAAATTATTTTTTGAATAATTTACTATAGAAAAGGCAATCCCTGGCGTAATTAATATTTGCGACAGTAGAAAATTAATTTGTGAAAAATTTACCTGGCGAAGTTGAAATTTGCGAGAGTAAAAAATTATTTTTTGAATAATTTACTATAGAAAAGGCAATCCCTGGCGCAATTAAAATTTGCGACAGTTGAAAATTATTTTTTGAATAATTTACAAAAAAAAGGCAATCGCTGGGATATTTAAAATTTGCGACAGTAAAAAATTATTTTTTGAATAATTTACTATAGAAAAGGCAATCCCTGGCGTAATTAAAATTTGCGACAGTAAAAAATTATTTTTTGAATAATTTGCTATAGAAAAGGCAATCCCTGGCGTAATTAAAATTTGCGACAGTAGAAAATTATTTTTTGAATAATTTACTATAGAAAAGGCAATCCCTGGGGTAATTAAAATTTGCGACAGTAAAAATTATTTTTTGAATAATTTACTATAGAAAAGGCAATCCCTGGCGTAATTAAAATTTGCGACAGTAGAAAATTAATTTGTGAAAAATTTACCTGGCGAAATTGAAATTTGCGAGAGTAAAAAATTATTTTTTGAATAATTTACTATAGAAAAGGCAATCCCTGGCGCAGTTAAAATTTGCGACAGTTGAAAATTATTTTTTGAATAATTTACTATAGAAAAGGCAATCCCTGGGATATTTAAAATTTGCGACAGTAAAAAATTATTTTTTGAATAATTTACTATAGAAAAGGCAATCCCTGGCGTAATTAAAATTTGCGACAGTAAAAAATTATTTTTTGAATAATTTACTATAGAAAAGGCAATCCCTGGCGTAATTAAAATTTGCGACAGTTGAAAATTATTTTTTGAATAATTTACTATAGAAAGGCAATCCCTGGCGTAATTAAAATTTGCGACAGTAAAAAATTATTTTTCGAATAATTTACTATAGAAAAGGCAATCCCTGGCGTAATTAAAATTTGCGACAATAGAAAATTAGTTTGTGAAAAATTTACCTGGCGAAATTGAAATTTGCGAGAGTAAAAAATTATTTTTTGAATAATTTACTATAGAAAAGGCAATCCCTGGCGCAATTAAAATTTGCGACAGTTGAAAATTATTTTTTGAATAATTTACTATAGAAAAGGCAATCGCTGGGATATTTAAAATTTGCGACAGTTAAAAATTATTTTTTGAATAATTTACTATAGATAAGGCAATCCCTGGCGTAATTAAAATTTGCCACAGTAAAAAATTATTTTTTGAATAATTTACTGTAGAAAAGGTAATCCCTGGCGTATGAAAATTATTTTTTGAATAATTTACTATAGAAAAGGCAATCCCTGGCGTAATTAAAATTTGCGACAGTTGAAAATTATTTTTTGAATAATTTACTATAGAAAAGGTAATCCCTGGGATATTTAAAATTTGCGACAGTAAAAAATTATTTTTTGAGTAATTTACTATAGAAAAGGAGATCCCTGGCGTAATTAAAACTTGCGATAGTAAAAAATTATTTTTTGAAAAATTTACTATAGAAAAGGCAATCCCTGGCGAAATTGAAATTTGCGAGAGTAAAAAATTATTTTTTGAATAATTTACTATAGAAAAGGCAATCCCTGGGATATTTAAAATTTGCGACAGTAAAAAATTATTTTTTGAATAATTTACTATAGAAAAGGCAATCCCTGGGATATTTAAAATTTGCGACAGTAAAAAATTATTTTTTGAATAATTTACTATAGAAAAGGCAATCCCTGGCGTAATTAAAATTTGCGACAGTAAAAAATTATTTTTTGAATAATTTACTATAGAAAAGGCAATCCCTGGCGTAATTAAAATTTGCGACAGTAGAAAATTATTTTTTGAATAATTTACTATAGAAAAGGCAATCCCTGTCGTAATTAAAATTTGCGACAGTAAAAAATTATTTTTTGAATAATTTACTATAGAAAAGGCAATCCCTGGCGTAATTAAAATTTGCGACAGTAAAAAATTATTTTTTGAATAATTTACTATAGAAAAGGCAATCCCTGGCGTAATTAAAATTTGCGACAGTTGAAAATTATTTTTTGAATAATTTACTATAGAAAAGGCAATCCCTGTCGTAATTAAAATTTGCGACAGTAAAAAATTATTTTTTGAATAATTTACTATAGAAAAGGCAATCCCTGGCGTAATTAAAATTTGCGACAGTAAAAAATTATTTTTTGAAAAATTTACTATAGAAAAGGCAATCCCTGGCGTAATTAAAATTTGCGACAGTTGAAAATTATTTTTTGAATAATTTACTATAGAAAAGGCAATCCCTGGCGTAATTAAAATTTGCGACAGTAAAAAATTATTTTTTGAATAATTTACTATAGAAAAGGCAATCCCTGGCGTAATTAAAATTTGCGACAGTTGAAAATTATTTTTTGATTAATTTACTATAGAAAAGGCAATCCCTGGCGTAATTAAAATTTGCGACAGTAAAAAATTATTTTTTGAATAATTTACTATAGAAAAGGCAATCCCTGGCGTAATTAAAATTTGCGACAGTAGAAAATTATTTTTTGAATAATTTACTATAGAAAAGGCAATCCCTGTCGTAATTAAAATTTGCGACAGTAAAAAATTATTTTTTGAATAATTTACTATAGAAAAGGCCATCCCTGGCGTAATTAAAATTCGCGACAGTAAAAAATTATTTTTTGAATAATTTACTATAGAAAAGGCAATCCCTGGCGTAATTAAAATTTGCGACAGTTGAAAATTATTTTTTGAATAATTTACTTTAGAAAAGGCAATCCCTGGCGTAATTAAAATTTGCGACAGTAAAAAATTATTTTTTGAATAATTTACTATGGAAAAGGCAATCCCTGGCGTAATTAAAATTTGCGACAGTTGAAAATTATTTTTTGAATAATTTACTATAGAAAAGGCAATCCCTGGCTTAATTAAAATTTGCGACAGTAAAAAATTATTTTTTGAATAATTTACTATAGAAAAGGCAATCCCTGGCGTAATTAAAATTTGCGACAGTAGAAAATTAATTTGTGAAAAATTTACCTGGCGAAATTGAAATTTGCGAGAGTAAAAAATTATTTTTTGAATAATTTACTATAGAAAAGGCAATCCCTGGCGCAATTAAAATTTGCGACAGTTGAAAATTATTTTTTGAATAATTTACTATAGAAAAGGCAATCCCTGGCGTAATTAAAATTTGCGACAGTAAAAAATTATTTTTTGAATAATTTACTATAGAAAAGGCAATCCCTGGCGCAATTAAAATTTGCGACAGTTGAAAATTATTTTTTGAATAATTTACTATAGAAAAGGCAATCCCTGGGATATTTAAAATTTGCGACAGTAAAAAATTATTTTTTGAATAATTTACTATAGAAAAGGCAATCCCTGGCGTAATTAAAATTTGCGACAGTAAAAAATTATTTTTTGAATAATTTACTATAGAAAAGGCAATCCCTGGCGTAATTAAAATTTGCGACAGTAGAAAATTATTTTTTGAATAATTTACTATAGAAAAGGTAATCCCTGTCGTAATTAAAATTTGCGACAGTAAAAAATTATTTTTTGAATAATTTACTATAGAAAAGGCAATCCCTGGCGTAATTAAAATTTGCGACAGTAAAAAATTATTTTTTGAATAATTTACTATAGAAAAGGCAATCCCTGGCGTAATTAAAATTTGCGACAGTTGAAAATTATTTTTTGAATAATTTACTATAGAAAAGGCAATCCCTGGCGTAATTAAAATTTGCGACAGTAAAAAATTATTTTTTGAATAATTTACTATAGAAAAGGCAATCCTTGGCGTAATTAAAATTTGCGACAGTAAAAAATTATTTTTTGAATAATTTACTATAGAAAAGGCAATCCCTGGCGTAATTAAAATTTGCGACAGTAAAAAATTATTTTTTGAATAATTTACTATAGAAAAGGCAATCCCTGGCGTAATTAAAATTTGCGACAGTAGAAAATTAATTTGTGAAAAATTTACCTGGCGAAATTGAAATTTGCGAGAGTAAAAAATTATTTTTTGAATAATTTACTATAGAAAAGGCAATCCCTGGCGCAATTAAAATTTGCGACAGTTGAAAATTATTTTTTGAATAATTAACTATAGAAAAGGCTATCCCTGTCGTAATTAAAATTTGCGACAATAAAAAATTATTTTTTGAATAATTTACTATAGAAAAGGCAATCCCTGGCGTAATTAAAATTTGCGACAGTAAAAAATTATTTTTTGAATAATTTACTATAGAAAAGGCAATCCCTGGCGTAATTAAAATTTGCGACAGTTGAAAATTATTTTTTGAATAATTTACTATAGAAAAGGCAATCCCTGGCGTAATTAAAATTTGCGACAGTAAAAAATTATTTTTTGAATAATTTACTATAGAAAAGGCAATCCCTGGCGTAATTAAAATTTGCGACAGTTGAAAATTATTTTTTGAATAATTTACTATAGAAAAGGCAATCCCTGGCGTAATTAAAATTTGCGACAGTAGAAAATTAATTTGTGAAAAATTTACCTGGCGAAATTGAAATTTGCGACAGTAAAAAATTATTTTTTAAATAATTTACTATAGAAAAGGCAATCCCTGGCGTAATTAAAATTTGCGACAGTTGAAATTTATTTTTTGAATAATTAACTATAGAAAAGGTAATCCCTGGGATATTTAAAATTTGCGACAGTAAAAAATTATTTTTTGAATAATTTACTATAGAAAAGGCAATCCCTGGCGTAATTAAAATTTGCGACAGTAAAAAATTATTTTTTGAATAATTTACTATAGAAAAGGCAATCCCTGGCGTAATTAAAATTTGCGACAGTTGAAAATTATTTTTTGAATAATTTACTATAGAAAAGGCAATCCCTGGCGTAATTAAAATTTGCGACAGTTGAAATTTTTTTTTGAATAATTTACTATAGAAAAGGTAATCCCTGGGATATTTAAAATTTGCGACAGTAAAAAATTATTTTTTGAGTAATTTACTATAGAAAAGGCAATCCCTGGCGTAATTAAAACTTGCGATAGTAAAAAATTATTTTTTGAAAAATTTACTATAGAAAAGGCAATCCCTGGCGAAATTGAAATTTGCGAGAGTAAAAAATTATTTTTTGAATAATTTGCTATATAAAAGGCAATCCCTGGCGCAATTAAAATTTGCGACAGTTGAAAATTATTTTTTGAATAATTTACTATAGAAAAGCAATCCCTGGGATATTTAAAATTTGCGACAGTAAAAAATTATTTTTTGAATAATTTACTATAGAAAAGGCAATCCCTGGCGTAATTAAAATTTGCGACAGTAAAAAATTATTTTTTGAATAATTTACTATAGAAAAGGCAATCCCTGGCGTCATTAAAATTTGCGACAGTAGAAAATTATTTTTTGAATAATTTACTATAGAAAAGGCAATCCCTGTCGTAATTAAAATTTGCGACAGTAAAAAATTATTTTTTGAATAATTTACTATAGAAAAGGCAATCCCTGGCGTAATTAAAATTTGCGACAGTAAAAAATTATTTTTTGAATAATTTACTATAGAAAAGGCAATCCCTGGCGTAATTAAAATTTGCGACAGTTGAAAATTATTTTTTGAGTAATTTACTATAGAAAATGCAATCCCTGGGAGATTTAAAATTTGCGACAGTAAAAAATTATTTTTTGAATAATTTACTATAGAAAAGGCAATCCCTGGCGTAATTAAAATTTGCGACAGTAGAAAATTAATTTGTGAAAAATTTACCTGGCGAAATTGAAATTTGCGAGAGTAAAAAATTATTTTTTGAATAATTTACTATAGAAAAGGCAATCCCTGGCGTAATTAAAACTTGCGATAGTAAAAAATTATTTTTTGAAAAATTTACTATAGAAAAGGCAATCCCTGGCGTAATTAAAATTTGCGACAGTATAAAATTATTTTTTGAATAATTTACTGTAGAAAAGTCAATCCCTGGCGCACTTAAAATTTGCGACAGTATAAAATTATTTTTTGAATAATTTACAATAGAAAAGGCAATCCCTGGCGTAATTAAATTTTGCGACAGTAGAAAATTATTTTTTGAATAATTTAGTATAGAAAAGGCAATCCCTGGCGTAATTAAAATTTGCGACAGTAGAAAATTATTTCTTGAAAAGTTTACTATAGAAAAGGCAATCCCTGGCGCAATTAAAATTTGCGACAGTAAAAAATTATTTTTTGAATAATTTACTATAGAAAAGGCAATCCCTGGCGCAATTAAAACTTGCGATACTAAAAAATTATTTTTTGAATAATTTACTATAGAAAAGGCAATCCCTGGCGTAATTAAAACTTGCGATAGAAAAAAATTATTTTTTGAAAAATTTACTATAGAAAAGGCAATCCCTGGCGTAATTAAAATTTTCGACAGTAAAAAATTAATATTTTGAAAAATTTACTCTAGAAAAGGCAATCCCTGGCGTAATTAAAATTTGCGACAGTAGAAAATTAATTTGTGAAAAATTTACCTGGCGAAATTGAAATTTGCGAGAGTAAAAAAGTATTTTTTGAATAATTTACTATAGAAAAGGCATTCCCTGGGATATTTAAAATTTGCGAAAGTAAAAAATTATTTTTTGAATAATTTACTATAGAAAAGGCAATCCCTGGCGTAATTAAAATTTGCGACAGTTGAAAATTATTTTTTGAATAATTTACTATAGAAAAGGCAATCCCTGGGATATTTAAAATTTGCGACAGTAAAAAATTATTTTTTGAATAATTTACTATAGAAAAGGCAATCCCTGGCGTAATTAAAATTTGCGACAGTTGAAAATTATTTTTTGAATAATTTACTATAGAAAAGGCAATCCCTGGCGCAATTAAAATTTGCGACATTTGAAAATTATTTTTTTGAATAATTTACTATAGAAAAGGCAATTCCTGGGATATTTAAAATTTGCGACAGTAAAAAATTATTTTTTGAATAATTTACTATAGAAAAGGCAATCCCTGGCGTAATTAAAATTTGCGACAGTAAAAAATTATTTTTTGAATAATTTACTATAGAAAAGGCAATCCCTGGGATATTTAAAATTTGCGACAGTTGAAAATTATTTTTTGAATAATTTACTATAGAAAAGGCAATCCCTGGCGCAATTAAAATTTGCAACAGTAGAAAATTATTTTTTGAATAATTTACTATAGAAAATGCAATCCCTGGCGTAATTAAAATTTGCGACAGTAAAAAATTATTTTTGAATAATTTACTATAGAAAAGGCAATCCCTGGCGTAATTAAAATTTGCGACAGTAAAAAATTATTTTTTGAATAATTTACTATAGAAAAGGCAATCCCTGGCGTAATTAAAATTTGCGACAGTTGAAAATTATTTTTTGAATAATTTACTATAGAAAAGGCAATCCCTGGCGTAATTAAAATTTGCGACAGTAAAAAATTATTTTTTGAATAATTTACTATAGAAAAGGCAATCCCTGGCGTAATTAAAATTTGCGACAGTAGAAAATTATTTTTTGAATAATTTACTATAGAAAAGGCAATCCCTGTCGTAATTAAAATTTGCGACAGTAAAAAATTATTTTTTGAATAATTTACTATAGAAAAGGCAATCCCTGGCGTAATTAAAATTTGCGACAGTAAAAAATTATTTTTTGAATAATTTACTATAGAAAAGGCAATCCCTGGCGTAATTAAAATTTGCGACAGTTGAAAATTATTTTTTGAATAATTTACTTTAGAAAAGGCAATCCCTGGCGTAATTAAAATTTGCGACAGTAAAAAATTATTTTTTGAATAATTTACTATAGAAAAGGCAATCCCTGGCGTAATTAAAATTTGCGACAGTTGAAAATTATTTTTTGAATAATTTACTATAGAAAAGGCAATCCCTGGCGTAATTAAAATTTGCGACAGTTAAAAATTATTTTTTGAATAATTTACTATAGAAAAGGCAATCCCTGGCGTAATTAAAATTTGCGACAGTAGAAAATTAATTTGTGAAAAATTTACCTGGCGAAATTGAAATTTGCGAGAGTAAAAAATTATTTTTTGAATAATTTACTATAGAAAAGGCAATCCCTGGCGTCATTAAAATTTGCGACAGTAGAAAATTATTTTTTGAATAATTTACTATAGAAAAGGCAATCCCTGTCGTAATTAAAATTTGCGACAGTAAAAAATTATTTTTTGAATAATTTACTATAGAAAAGGCAATCCCTGGCGTAATTAAAATTTGCGACAGTAAAAAATTATTTTTTGAATAATTTACTATAGAAAAGGCAATCCCTGGCGTAATTAAAATTTGCGACAGTTGAAAATTATTTTTTGAGTAATTTACTATAGAAAAGGCAATCCCTGGGAGATTTAAAATTTGCGACAGTAAAAAATTATTTTTTGAATAATTTACTATAGAAAAGGCAATCCCTGGCGTAATTAAAATTTGCGACAGTAGAAAATTAATTTGTGAAAAATTTACCTGGCGAAATTGAAATTTGCGAGAGTAAAAAATTATTTTTTGAATAATTTACTATAGAAAAGGCAATCCCTGGCGTAATTAAAACTTGCGATAGTAAAAAATTATTTTTTGAAAAATTTACTATAGAAAAGGCAATCCCTGGCGTAATTAAAATTTGCGACAGTATAAAATTATTTTTTGAATAATTTACTGTAGAAAAGTCAATCCCTGGCGCACTTAAAATTTGCGACAGTATAAAATTATTTTTTGAATAATTTACAATAGAAAAGGCAATCCCTGGCGTAATTAAATTTTGCGACAGTAGAAAATTATTTTTTGAATAATTTAGTATAGAAAAGGCAATCCCTGGCGTAATTAAAATTTGCGACAGTAGAAAATTATTTCTTGAAAAGTTTACTATAGAAAAGGCAATCCCTGGCGCAATTAAAATTTGCGACAGTAAAAAATTATTTTTTGAATAATTTACTATAGAAAAGGCAATCCCTGGCGCAATTAAAACTTGCGATACTAAAAAATTATTTTTTGAATAATTTACTATAGAAAAGGCAATCCCTGGCGTAATTAAAACTTGCGATAGAAAAAAATTATTTTTTGAAAAATTTACTATAGAAAAGGCAATCCCTGGCGTAATTAAAATTTTCGACAGTAAAAAATTAATATTTTGAAAAATTTACTCTAGAAAAGGCAATCCCTGGCGTAATTAAAATTTGCGACAGTAGAAAATTAATTTGTGAAAAATTTACCTGGCGAAATTGAAATTTGCGAGAGTAAAAAAGTATTTTTTGAATAATTTACTATAGAAAAGGCATTCCCTGGGATATTTAAAATTTGCGAAAGTAAAAAATTATTTTTTGAATAATTTACTATAGAAAAGGCAATCCCTGGCGTAATTAAAATTTGCGACAGTTGAAAATTATTTTTTGAATAATTTACTATAGAAAAGGCAATCCCTGGGATATTTAAAATTTGCGACAGTAAAAAATTATTTTTTGAATAATTTACTATAGAAAAGGCAATCCCTGGCGTAATTAAAATTTGCGACAGTTGAAAATTATTTTTTGAATAATTTACTATAGAAAAGGCAATCCCTGGCGCAATTAAAATTTGCGACATTTGAAAATTATTTTTTTGAATAATTTACTATAGAAAAGGCAATTCCTGGGATATTTAAAATTTGCGACAGTAAAAAATTATTTTTTGAATAATTTACTATAGAAAAGGCAATCCCTGGCGTAATTAAAATTTGCGACAGTAAAAAATTATTTTTTGAATAATTTACTATAGAAAAGGCAATCCCTGGGATATTTAAAATTTGCGACAGTTGAAAATTATTTTTTGAATAATTTACTATAGAAAAGGCAATCCCTGGCGCAATTAAAATTTGCAACAGTAGAAAATTATTTTTTGAATAATTTACTATAGAAAATGCAATCCCTGGCGTAATTAAAATTTGCGACAGTAAAAAATTATTTTTGAATAATTTACTATAGAAAAGGCAATCCCTGGCGTAATTAAAATTTGCGACAGTAAAAAATTATTTTTTGAATAATTTACTATAGAAAAGGCAATCCCTGGCGTAATTAAAATTTGCGACAGTTGAAAATTATTTTTTGAATAATTTACTATAGAAAAGGCAATCCCTGGCGTAATTAAAATTTGCGACAGTAAAAAATTATTTTTTGAATAATTTACTATAGAAAAGGCAATCCCTGGCGTAATTAAAATTTGCGACAGTAGAAAATTATTTTTTGAATAATTTACTATAGAAAAGGCAATCCCTGTCGTAATTAAAATTTGCGACAGTAAAAAATTATTTTTTGAATAATTTACTATAGAAAAGGCAATCCCTGGCGTAATTAAAATTTGCGACAGTAAAAAATTATTTTTTGAATAATTTACTATAGAAAAGGCAATCCCTGGCGTAATTAAAATTTGCGACAGTTGAAAATTATTTTTTGAATAATTTACTTTAGAAAAGGCAATCCCTGGCGTAATTAAAATTTGCGACAGTAAAAAATTATTTTTTGAATAATTTACTATAGAAAAGGCAATCCCTGGCGTAATTAAAATTTGCGACAGTTGAAAATTATTTTTTGAATAATTTACTATAGAAAAGGCAATCCCTGGCGTAATTAAAATTTGCGACAGTAAAAAATTATTTTTTGAATAATTTACTATAGAAAAGGCAATCCCTGGCGTAATTAAAATTTGCGACAGTAGAAAATTAATTTGTGAAAAATTTACCTGGCGAAATTGAAATTTGCGAGAGTAAAAAATTATTTTTTGAATAATTTACTATAGAAAAGGCAATCCCTGGCGTCATTAAAATTTGCGACAGTAGAAAATTATTTTTTGAATAATTTACTATAGAAAAGGCAATCCCTGTCGTAATTAAAATTTGCGACAGTAAAAAATTATTTTTTGAATAATTTACTATAGAAAAGGCAATCCCTGGCGTAATTAAAATTTGCGACAGTAAAAAATTATTTTTTGAATAATTTACTATAGAAAAGGCAATCCCTGGCGTAATTAAAATTTGCGACAGTTGAAAATTATTTTTTGAGTAATTTACTATAGAAAAGGCAATCCCTGGGAGATTTAAAATTTGCGACAGTAAAAAATTATTTTTTGAATAATTTACTATAGAAAAGGCAATCCCTGGCGTAATTAAAATTTGCGACAGTAGAAAATTAATTTGTGAAAAATTTACCTGGCGAAATTGAAATTTGCGAGAGTAAAAAATTATTTTTTGAATAATTTACTATAGAAAAGGCAATCCCTGGCGTAATTAAAACTTGCGATAGTAAAAAATTATTTTTTGAAAAATTTACTATAGAAAAGGCAATCCCTGGCGTAATTAAAATTTGCGACAGTATAAAATTATTTTTTGAATAATTTACTGTAGAAAAGTCAATCCCTGGCGCACTTAAAATTTGCGACAGTATAAAATTATTTTTTGAATAATTTACAATAGAAAAGGCAATCCCTGGCGTAATTAAATTTTGCGACAGTAGAAAATTATTTTTTGAATAATTTAGTATAGAAAAGGCAATCCCTGGCGTAATTAAAATTTGCGACAGTAGAAAATTATTTTTTGAAAAGTTTACTATAGAAAAGGCAATCCCTGGCGCAATTAAAATTTGCGACAGTAAAAAATTATTTTTTGAATAATTTACTATAGAAAAGGCAATCCCTGGCGCAATTAAAACTTGCGATACTAAAAAATTATTTTTTGAATAATTTACTATAGAAAAGGCAATCCCTGGCGTAATTAAAACTTGCGATAGAAAAAAATTATTTTTTGAAAAATTTACTATAGAAAAGGCAATCCCTGGCGTAATTAAAATTTTCGACAGTAAAAAATTAATATTTTGAAAAATTTACTCTAGAAAAGGCAATCCCTGGCGTAATTAAAATTTGCGACAGTAGAAAATTAATTTGTGAAAAATTTACCTGGCGAAATTGAAATTTGCGAGAGTAAAAAAGTATTTTTTGAATAATTTACTATAGAAAAGGCATTCCCTGGGATATTTAAAATTTGCGAAAGTAAAAAATTATTTTTTGAATAATTTACTATAGAAAAGGCAATCCCTGGCGTAATTAAAATTTGCGACAGTTGAAAATTATTTTTTGAATAATTTACTATAGAAAAGGCAATCCCTGGGATATTTAAAATTTGCGACAGTAAAAAATTATTTTTTGAATAATTTACTATAGAAAAGGCAATCCCTGGCGTAATTAAAATTTGCGACAGTTGAAAATTATTTTTTGAATAATTTACTATAGAAAAGGCAATCCCTGGCGCAATTAAAATTTGCGACATTTGAAAATTATTTTTTTGAATAATTTACTATAGAAAAGGCAATTCCTGGGATATTTAAAATTTGCGACAGTAAAAAATTATTTTTTGAATAATTTACTATAGAAAAGGCAATCCCTGGCGTAATTAAAATTTGCGACAGTAAAAAATTATTTTTTGAATAATTTACTATAGAAAAGGCAATCCCTGGGATATTTAAAATTTGCGACAGTTGAAAATTATTTTTTGAATAATTTACTATAGAAAAGGCAATCCCTGGCGCAATTAAAATTTGCAACAGTAGAAAATTATTTTTTGAATAATTTACTATAGAAAATGCAATCCCTGGCGTAATTAAAATTTGCGACAGTAAAAAATTATTTTTGAATAATTTACTATAGAAAAGGCAATCCCTGGCGTAATTAAAATTTGCGACAGTAAAAAATTATTTTTTGAATAATTTACTATAGAAAAGGCAATCCCTGGCGTAATTAAAATTTGCGACAGTTGAAAATTATTTTTTGAATAATTTACTATAGAAAAGGCAATCCCTGGCGTAATTAAAATTTGCGACAGTAAAAAATTATTTTTTGAATAATTTACTATAGAAAAGGCAATCCCTGGCGTAATTAAAATTTGCGACAGTAGAAAATTATTTTTTGAATAATTTACTATAGAAAAGGCAATCCCTGTCGTAATTAAAATTTGCGACAGTAAAAAATTATTTTTTGAATAATTTACTATAGAAAAGGCAATCCCTGGCGTAATTAAAATTTGCGACAGTAAAAAATTATTTTTTGAATAATTTACTATAGAAAAGGCAATCCCTGGCGTAATTAAAATTTGCGACAGTTGAAAATTATTTTTTGAATAATTTACTTTAGAAAAGGCAATCCCTGGCGTAATTAAAATTTGCGACAGTAAAAAATTATTTTTTGAATAATTTACTATAGAAAAGGCAATCCCTGGCGTAATTAAAATTTGCGACAGTTGAAAATTATTTTTTGAATAATTTACTATAGAAAAGGCAATCCCTGGCGTAATTAAAATTTGCGACAGTAAAAAATTATTTTTTGAATAATTTACTATAGAAAAGGCAATCCCTGGCGTAATTAAAATTTGCGACAGTAGAAAATTAATTTGTGAAAAATTTACCTGGCGAAATTGAAATTTGCGAGAGTAAAAAATTATTTTTTGAATAATTTACTATAGAAAAGGCAATCCCTGGCGCAATTAAAATTTGCGACAGTTGAAAATTATTTTTTGAATATTTACTATAAAAAAGGCAATCCCTGGCGTAATTAAAATTTGCGACAGTAAAAAATTATTTTTTGAATAATTTACTATAGAAAAGGCAATCCCTGGCGCAATTAAAATTTGCGACAGTTGAAAATTATTTTTTGAATAATTTACTATAGAAAAGGCAATCCCTGGGATATTTAAAATTTGCGACAGTAAAAAATTATTTTTTGAATAATTTACTATAGAAAAGGCAATCCCTGGCGTAATTAAAATTTGCGACAGTAAAAAATTATTTTTTGAATAATTTACTATAGAAAAGGCAATCCCTGGCGTAACTAAAATTTGCGACAGTAGAAAATTATTTTTTGAATAATTTACTATAGAAAAGGCAATCCCTGTCGTAATTAAAATTTGCGACAGTAAAAAATTATTTTTTGAATAATTTACTATAGAAAAGGCAATCCCTGGCGTAATTAAAATTTGCGACAGTAGAAAATTAATTTGTGAAAAATTTACCTGGCGAAATTGAAATTTGCGAGAGTAAAAAATTATTTTTTGAATAATTTACTATAGAAAAGGCAATCCCTGGCGCAATTAAAATTTGCGACATTTGAAAATTATTTTTTGAATAATTAACCATAGAAAAGGCAATCCCTGGCGTAATTAAAATTTGCGACAGTTGAAAATTATTTTTTGAATAATTTACTATAGAAAAGGCAATCCCTGGCGTAATTAAAATTTGCGACAGTAAAAAATTATTTTTTGAATAATTTACTATAGAAAAGGCAATCCCTGGCGTAATTAAAATTTGCGACAGTAGAAAATTATTTTTTGAATAATTTACTATAGAAAAGGCAATACCTGTCGTAATTAAAATTTGCGACAGTAAAAAATTATTTTTTGAATAATTTACTATAGAAAAGGCAATCCCTGGCGTAATTAAAATTTGCGACAGTAAAAAATTATTTTTTGAATAATTTACTATAGAAAAGGCAATCCCTGGCGTAATTAAAATTTGCGACAGTTGAAAATTATTTTTTGAATAATTTACTTTAGAAAAGGCAATCCCTGGCGTAACTAAAATTTGCGACAGTAAAAAATTATTTTTTGAATAATTTACTATAGAAAAGGCAATCCCTGGCGTAATTAAAATTTGCGACAGTTGAAAATTATTTTTTGAATAATTTACTATAGAAAAGGCAATCCCTGGCGTAATTAAAATTTGCGACAGTAAAAAATTATTTTTTGAATAATTTACTATAGAAAAGGCAATCCCTGGTGTAGTTAAAATTTGCGACAGTAGAAAATTAATTTGTGAAAAATTTACCTGGCGAAATTGAAATTTGCGAGGGTAAAAAATTATTTTTTGAATAATTTACTATAGAAAAGGCAATCCCTGGCGCAATTAAAATTTGCGACAGTTGAAAATTATTTTTTGAATAATTTACTATAGAAAAGGCAATCCCTGGCGTAATTAAAATTTGCGACAGTAAAAAATTATTTTTTGAATAATTTACTATAGAAAAGGCAATCCCTGGCGCAATTAAAATTTGCGACAGTTGAAAATTATTTTTTGAATAATTTACTATAGAAAAGGCAATCCCTGGGATATTTAAAATTTGCGACAGTAAAAAATTATTTTTTGAATAATTTACTATAGAAAAGGCAATCCCTGGCGTAATTAAAATTTGCGACAGTAAAAATTTATTTTTTGAATAATTTACTATAGAAAAGGCAATCCCTGGCGTAATTAAAATTTGCGACAGTAGAAAATTATTTTTTGAATAATTTACTATAGAAAAGGCAATACCTGTCGTAATTAAAATTAGCGACAGTAAAAAATTATTTTTTGAATAATTTACTATAGAAAAGGCAATCCCTGGCTTAATTAAAATTTGCGACAGTAAAAAATTATTTTTTGAATAATTTACTATAGAAAAGGCAATCCCTGGCGTAATTAAAATTTGCGACAGTTGAAAATTATTTTTTGAATAATTTACTATAGAAAAGGCAATCCCTGGCGTAATTAAAATTTGCGACAGTAAAAAATTATTTTTTGAATAATTTACTATAGAAAAGGCAATCCCTGGCGTAATTAAAATTTGCGACAGTTGAAAATTATTTTTTGAATAATTTACTATAGAAAAGGCAATCCCTGGCGTAATTAAAATTTGCGACAGTAAAAAATTATTTTTTGAATAATTTACTATAGAAAAGGCAATCCCTGGCGTAATTAAAATTTGCGACAGTAGAAAATTAATTTGTGAAAAATTTACCTGGCGAAATTGAAATTTGCGAGAGTAAAAAATTATTTTTTGAATAATTTACTATAGAAAAGGCAATCCCTGGCGCAATTAAAATTTGCGACAGTTGAAAATTATTTTTTGAATAATTAACTATAGAAAAGGCAATCCCTGTCGTAATTAAAATTTGCGACAATAAAAAATTATTTTTTGAATAATTTACTATAGAAAAGGCAATCCCTGGCGTAATTAAAATTTGCGACAGTAAAAAATTATTTTTTGAATAATTAACTATAGGAAAGGCAATCCCTGGCGTAATTAAAATTTGCGACAGTAAAAAATTATTTTTTGAATAATTTACTATAGAAAAGGCAATCCCTGGCGTAATTAAAATTTGCGACAGTTGAAAATTATTTTTTGAATAATTTACTATAGAAAAGGCAATCCCTGGTGTAATTAAAATTTGCGACAGTTGAAAATTATTTTTTGAATAATTTACTATAGAAAAGGTAATCCCTGGGATATTTAAAATTTGCGACAGTAAAAAATTATTTTTTGAGTAATTTACTATAGAAAAGGCAATCCCTGGCGTAATTAAAACTTGCGATAGTAAAAAATTATTTTTTGAAAAATTTACTATAGAAAAAGCAATCCCTGGCGAAATTGAAATTTGCGAGAGTAAAAAATTATTTTTTGAATAATTTGCTATATAAAAGGCAATCCCTGTCGTAATTAAAATTTGCGACAGTAAAAAATTATTTTTTGAATAATTTACTATAGAAAAGGCAATCCCTGGCGTAATTAAAATTTGCGACAGTAAAAAATTATTTTTTGAATAATTTACTATAGAAAAGGCAATCCCTGGCGTAATTAAAATTTGCGACAGTTGAAAATTATTTTTTGAATAATTTACTTTAGAAAAGGCAATCCCTGGCGTAACTAAAATTTGCGACAGTAAAAAATTATTTTTGAATAATTTACTATAGAAAAGGCAATCCCTGGCGTAATTAAAATTTGCGACAGTTGAAAATTATTTTTTGAATAATTTACTATAGAAAAGGCAATCCCTGGCGTAATTAAAATTTGCGACAGTAAAAAATTATTTTTTGAATAATTTACTATAGAAAAGGCAATCCCTGGTGTAGTTAAAATTTGCGACAGTAGAAAATTAATTTGTGAAAAATTTACCTGGCGAAATTGAAATTTGCGAGGGTAAAAAATTATTTTTTGAATAATTTACTATAGAAAAGGCAATCCCTGGCGCAATTAAAATTTGCGACAGTTGAAAATTATTTTTTGAATAATTTACTATAGAAAAGGCAATCCCTGGCGTAATTAAAATTTGCGACAGTAAAAAATTATTTTTTGAATAATTTACTATAGAAAAGGCAATCCCTGGCGCAATTAAAATTTGCGACAGTTGAAAATTATTTTTTGAATAATTTACTATAGAAAAGGCAATCCCTGGGATATTTAAAATTTGCGACAGTAAAAAATTATTTTTTGAATAATTTACTATAGAAAAGGCAATCCCTGGCGTAATTAAAATTTGCGACAGTAAAAATTTATTTTTTGAATAATTTACTATAGAAAAGGCAATCCCTGGCGTAATTAAAATTTGCGACAGTAGAAAATTATTTTTTGAATAATTTACTATAGAAAAGGCAATACCTGTCGTAATTAAAATTAGCGACAGTAAAAAATTATTTTTTGAATAATTTACTATAGAAAAGGCAATCCCTGGCTTAATTAAAATTTGCGACAGTAAAAAATTATTTTTTGAATAATTTACTATAGAAAAGGCAATCCCTGGCGTAATTAAAATTTGCGACAGTTGAAAATTATTTTTTGAATAATTTACTATAGAAAAGGCAATCCCTGGCGTAATTAAAATTTGCGACAGTAAAAAATTATTTTTTGAATAATTTACTATAGAAAAGGCAATCCCTGGCGTAATTAAAATTTGCGACAGTTGAAAATTATTTTTTGAATAATTTACTATAGAAAAGGCAATCCCTGGCGTAATTAAAATTTGCGACAGTAAAAAATTATTTTTTGAATAATTTACTATAGAAAAGGCAATCCCTGGCGTAATTAAAATTTGCGACAGTAGAAAATTAATTTGTGAAAAATTTACCTGGCGAAATTGAAATTTGCGAGAGTAAAAAATTATTTTTTGAATAATTTACTATAGAAAAGGCAATCCCTGGCGCAATTAAAATTTGCGACAGTTGAAAATTATTTTTTGAATAATTAACTATAGAAAAGGCAATCCCTGTCGTAATTAAAATTTGCGACAATAAAAAATTATTTTTTGAATAATTTACTATAGAAAAGGCAATCCCTGGCGTAATTAAAATTTGCGACAGTAAAAAATTATTTTTTGAATAATTAACTATAGGAAAGGCAATCCCTGGCGTAATTAAAATTTGCGACAGTAAAAAATTATTTTTTGAATAATTTACTATAGAAAAGGCAATCCCTGGCGTAATTAAAATTTGCGACAGTTGAAAATTATTTTTTGAATAATTTACTATAGAAAAGGCAATCCCTGGTGTAATTAAAATTTGCGACAGTTGAAAATTATTTTTTGAATAATTTACTATAGAAAAGGTAATCCCTGGGATATTTAAAATTTGCGACAGTAAAAAATTATTTTTTGAGTAATTTACTATAGAAAAGGCAATCCCTGGCGTAATTAAAACTTGCGATAGTAAAAAATTATTTTTTGAAAAATTTACTATAGAAAAAGCAATCCCTGGCGAAATTGAAATTTGCGAGAGTAAAAAATTATTTTTTGAATAATTTGCTATATAAAAGGCAATCCCTGGCGCAATTAAAATTTGCGACAGTTGAAAATTATTTTTTGAATAATTTACTATAGAAAAGCAATACCTGGGATATTTAAAATTTGCGACAGTAAAAAATTATTGTTTGAATAATTTACTATAGAAAAGGCAATCCCTGGCGTAATTAAAATTTGCGACAGTAAAAAATTATTTTTTGAATAATTTACTATAGAAAAGGCAATCCCTGGCGTCATTAAAATTTGCGACAGTAGAAAATTATTTTTTGAATAATTTACTATAGAAAAGGCAATCCCTGTCGTAATTAAAATTTGCGACAGTAAAAAATTATTTTTTGAATAATTTACTATAGAAAAGGCAATCCCTGGCGTAATTAAAATTTGCGACAGTAAAAAATTATTTTTTGAATAATTTACTATAGAAAAGGCAATCCCTGGCGTAATTAAAATTTGCGACAGTTGAAAATTATTTTTTGAATAATTTACTATAGAAAAGGCAATCCCTGGGAGATTTAAAATTTGCGACAGTAAAAAATTATTTTTTGAATAATTTACTATAGAAAAGGCAATCCCTGGCGTAATTAAAATTTGCGACAGTAGAAAATTAATTTGTGAAAAATTTACCTGGCGAAATTGAAATTTGCGAGAGTAAAAAATTATTTTTTGAATAATTTACTATAGAAAAGGCAATCCCTGGCGTAATTAAAACTTGCGATAGTAAAAAATTATTTTTTGAAAAATTTACTATAGAAAAGGCAATCCCTGGCGTAATTAAAATTTGCGACAGTATAAAATTATTTTTTGAATAATTTACTGTAGAAAAGTCAATCCCTGGCGCACTTAAAATTTGCGACAGTATAAAATTATTTTTTGAATAATTTACAATAGAAAAGGCAATCCCTGGCGTAATTAAAATTTGCGACAGTAAAACATTATTTTTTGAATAATTTACTATAGAAAAGGCAATCCCTGGCGTAATTAAAATTTGCGACAGTTGAAAATTATTTTTTGAATAATTTACTATAGAAAAGGCAATCCCTGGCGTAATTAAAATTTGCGACAGTAAAAAATTATTTTTTGAATAATTTACTATAGAAAAGGCAATCCCTGGCGTAATTAAAATTTGCGACAGTTGAAAATTATTTTTTGAATAATTTACTATAGAAAAGGCAATCCCTGGCGTAATTAAAATTTGCGACAGTAAAAAATTATTTTTTGAATAATTTACTATAGAAAAGGCAATCCCTGGCGTAATTAAAATTTGCGACAGTAGAAAATTAATTTGTGAAAAATTTACCTGGCGAAATTGAAATTTGCGAGAGTAAAAAATTATTTTTTGAATAATTTACTATAGAAAAGGCAATCCCTGGCGCAATTAAAATTTGCGACAGTTGAAAATTATTTTTTGAATAATTAACTATAGAAAAGGCAATCCCTGTCGTAATTAAAATTTGCGACAATAAAAAATTATTTTTTGAATAATTTACTATAGAAAAGGCAATCCCTGGCGTAATTAAAATTTCCGACAGTAAAAAATTATTTTTTGAATAATTTACTATAGAAAAGGCAATCCCTGGCGTAATTAAAATTTGCGACAGTTGAAAATTATTTTTTGAATAATTTACTATAGAAAAGGCAATCCCTGGCGTAATTAAAATTTGCGACAGTAAAAAATTATTTTTTGAATAATTTACTATAGAAAAGGCAATCCCTGGCGTAATTAAAATTTGCGACAGTTGAAAATTATTTTTTGAATAATTTACTATAGAAAAGGCAATCCCTGGCGTAATTAAAATTTGCGACAGTAGAAAATTAATTTGTGAAAAATTTACCTTGCGAAATTGAAATTTGCGACAGTAAAAAATTATTTTTTGAATAATTTACTATAGAAAAGGCAATCCCTGGCGTAATTAAAATTTGCGACAGTTGAAATTTATTTTTTGAATAATTAACTATAGAAAAGGTAATCCCTGGGATATTTAAAATTTGCGACAGTAAAAAATTATTTTTTGAATAATTTACTATAGAAAAGGCAATCCCTGGCGTAATTAAAATTTGCGACAGTAAAAAATTATTTTTTGAATAATTTACTATAGAAAAGGCAATCCCTGGCGTAATTAGAATTTGCGACAGTTGAAAATTATTTTTTGAATAATTTACTATAGAAAAGGCAATCCCTGGTGTAATTAAAATTTGCGACAGTTGAAAATTATTTTTTGAATAATTTACTATAGAAAAGGTAATCCCTGGGATATTTAAAATTTGCGACAGTAAAAAATTATTTTTTGAGTAATTTACTATAGAAAAGGCAATCCCTGGCGTAATTAAAACTTGCGATAGTAAAAAATTATTTTTTGAAAAATTTACTATAGAAAAGGCAATCCCTGGCGAAATTGAAATTTGCGAGAGCAAAAAATTATTTTTTGAATAATTTGCTATATAAAAGGCAATCCCTGGCGCAATTAAAATTTGCGACAGTTGAAAATTATTTTTTGAATAATTTACTATAGAAAAGCAATCCCTGGGATATTTAAAATTTGCGACAGTAAAAAATTATTTTTTGAATAATTTACTATACAAAAGGTAATCCCTGGCGTAATTAAAATTTGCGACAGTAAAAAATTATTTTTTGAATAATTTACTATAGAAAAGGCAATCCCTGGCGTCATTAAAATTTGCGACAGTAGAAAATTATTTTTTGAATAATTTACTATAGAAAAGGCAATCCCTGTCGTAATTAAAATTTGCGACAGTAAAAAATTATTTTTTGAATAATTTACTATAGAAAAGGCAATCCCTGGCGTAATTAAAATTTGCGACAGTAAAAAATTATTTTTTGAATAATTTACTATAGAAAAGGCAATCCCTGGCGTAATTAAAATTTGCGACAGTTGAAAATTATTTTTTGAATAATTTACTATAGAAAAGGCAATCCCTGGGAGATTTAAAATTTGCGACAGTAAAAAATTATTTTTTGAATAATTTACTATAGAAAAGGCAATCCCTGGCGTAATTAAAATTTGCGACAGTAGAAAATTAATTTGTGAAAAATTTACCTGGCGAAATTGAAATTTGCGAGAGTAAAAAATTATTTTTTGAATAATTTACTATAGAAAAGGCAATCCCTGGCGTAATTAAAACTTGCGATAGTAAAAAATTATTTTTTGAAAAATTTACTATAGAAAAGGCAATCCCTGGCGTAATTAAAATTTGCGACAGTATAAAATTATTTTTTGAATAATTTACTGTAGAAAGGTCAATCCATGGCGCACTTAAAATTTGCGACAGTATAAAATTATTTTTTGAATAATTTACAATAGAAAAGGCAATCCCTGGCGTAATTAAATTTTGCGACAGTAGAAAATTATTTTTTGAATAATTTAGTATAGAAAAGGCAATCCCTGGCGTAATTAAAATTTGCGACAGTAGAAAATTATTTTTTGAAAAGTTTACTATAGAAAAGGCAATCCCTGGCGCAATTAAAATTTGCGACAGTAAAAAATTATTTTTTGAATAATTTACTATAGAAAAGGCAATCCCTGGCGAAATTAAAATTTGCGACAGTAAAAAATTATTTTTTGGAAAATTTACTGTAGAAAAGGCAATCCCTGGCGCAATTAAAACTTGCGATAGTAAAAAATTATTTTTTGAATAATTTACTATAGAAAAGGCAATCCCTGGCGTAATTAAAACTTGCGATAGAAAAAAATTATTTTTTGAAAAATTTACTATAGAAAAGGCAATCCCTGGCGTAATTAAAATTTTCGACAGTAAAAAATTAATATTTTGAAAAATTTACTCTAGAAAAGGCAATCCCTGGCGTAATTAAAATTTGCGACAGTAGAAAACTAATTTGTGAAAAATTTACCTGGCGAAATTGAAATTTGCGAGAGTAAAAAAGTATTTTTTGAATAATTTACTATAGAAAAGGCAATCCCTGGGATATTTAACATTTGCGACAGTAAAAAATTATTTTTTGAATAATTTACTATAGAAAAGGCAATCCCTGGCGTAATTAAAATTTGCGACAGTTGAAAATTATTTTTTGAATAATTTACTATAGAAAAGGCAATCCCTGGGATATTTAAAATTTGCGACAGTAAAAAATTATTTTTTGAATAATTTACTATAGAAAAGGCAATCGCTGGGATATTTAAAATTTGCGACAGTTGAAAATTATTTTTTGAATAATTTACTATAGAAAAGGCAATCCCTGGGATATTTAAAATTTGCGACAGTAAAAAATTATTTTTTGAATAATTTACTATAGAAAAGGCAATCCCTGGCGTAATTAAAATTTGCGACAGTAGAAAACTAATTTGTGAAAAATTTACCTGGCGAAATTGAAATTTGCGAGAGTAAAAAAGTATTTTTTGAATAATTTACTATAGAAAAGGCAATCCCTGGCGTAATTAAAATTTGCGACAGTTGAAAATTATTTTTTGAATAATTTACTATAGAAAAGGCAATCGCTGGGATATTTAAAATTTGCGACAGTAAAAAATTATTTTTTGAATAATTTACTATAGAAAAGGCAATCCCTGGCGTAATTAAAATTTGCGACAGTAAAAAATTATTTTTTGAATAATTTACTATAGAAAAGGCAATCCCTGGCGTAATTAAAATTTGCGACAGTTGAAAATTATTTTTTGAATAATTTACTATAGAAAAGGCAATCCCTGGCGTAATTAAAATTTGCGACAGTAAAAAATTATTTTTTGAATAATTTACTATAGAAAAGGCAATCCCTGGGATATTTAAAATTTGCGACAGTTGAAAATTATTTTTTGAATAATTTACTATAGAAAAGGCAATCCCTGGCGCAATTAAAATTTGCAACAGAAGAAAATTATTTTTTGAATAATTTACTATAGAAAATGCAATCCCTGGCGTAATTAAAATTTGCGACAGTAAAAAATTATTTTTGAATAATTTACTATAGAAAAGGCAATCCCTGGCGTAATTAAAATTTGCGACAGTAAAAAATTATTTTTTGAATAATTTACTATAGAAAAGGCAATCCCTGGCGTAATTAAAATTTGCGACAGTTGAAAATTATTTTTTGAATAATTTACTATAGAAAAGGCAATCCCTGGGATATTTAAAATTTGCGACAGTAAAAAATTATTTTTTGAATAATTTACTATAGAAAAGGCAATCCCTGGCGTAATTGAAATTTGCGACAGTAGAAAATTAATTTGTGAAAAATTTACCTGGCGAAATTGAAATTTGCGAGAGTAAAAAATTATTTTTTGAATAATTTACTATAGAAAAGGCAATCCCTGGCGCAATTAAAATTTGCGACAGTTGAAAATTATTTTTTGAATAATTTACTATAGAAAAGGCAATCGCTGGGATATTTAAAATTTGCGACAGTAAAAAATTATTTTTTGAATAATTTACTATAGAAAAGGCAATCCCTGGCGTAATTAAAATTTGCGACAGTAAAAAATTATTTTTTGAATAATTTACTATAGAAAAGGCAATCCCTGGCGTAATTAAAATTTCCGACAGTTGAAAATTATTTTTTGAATAATTTACTATAGAAAAGGCAATCCCTGGCGTAATTAAAATTTGCGACAGTTGAAAATTATTTTTTGAATAATTTACTATAGAAAAGGCAATCCCTGGGATATTTAAAATTTGCGACAGTAAAAAATTATTTTTTGAATAATTTACTATAGAAAAGGCAATTCATGGCGTAATTAAAACTTGCGATAGTAAAAAATTATTTTTTGAAAAATTTACTATAGAAAAGCCAATCCCTGGCGAAATTGAAATTTGCGAGAGTAAAAAAATATTTTTTGTATAATTTACTATAGAAAAGGCAATCCCTGGCGCAATTAAAATTTGCGACAGTTGAAAATTATTTTTTGAATAATTTACTATAGAAAAGGCAATCCCTGGGATATTTAAAATTTGCGACAGTAAAAAATTATTTTTTGAATAATTTACTATAGAAAAGGCAATCCCTGGCGTAATTAAAATTTGCGACAGTAAAAAATTATTTTTTGAATAATTTACTATAGAAAAGGCAATCCCTGGCGTAATTGAAATTTTCGACAGTAGAAAATTATTTTTTGAATAATTTACTGTAGAAAAGGCAATCCCTGGCGTAATTAAAATTTGCGACAGTAAAAAAATATTTTTTGAATAATTTACTATAGAAAAGGCAATCCCTGGCGTAATTAAAATTTGTGACAGTAAAAAATTATTTTTTGAGGCAATCCCTGGCGTAATTAAAATTTGCGACAGTTGAAAATTATTTTTTGAATAATTTACTATAGAAAAGGCAATCCCTGGCGTAATTAAAATTTGCGACAGTAGAAAATTAATATGTGAAAAATTTACCTGGCGAAATTGAAATTTGCGAGAGTAAAAAATTAAGTTTTGAATAATTTACTATAGAAAAGGCAATCCCTGGCGCAATTAAAATTTGCGACAGTTGAAAATTATTTTTTGAATAATTAACTATAGAAAAGGTAATCCCTGGGATATTTAAAATTTGCGACAGTAAAAAATTATTTTTTGAATAATTTACTATAGAAAAGGCAATCCCTGGCGTAATTAAAATTTGCGACAGTAAAAAATTATTTTTTGAATAATTTACTATAGAAAAGGCAATCCCTGGCGTAATTAAAATTTGCGACAGTTGAAAACTATTTTTTGAATAATTTACTATATAAAAGGCAATCCCTGGCGTAATTAAAATTTGCGACAGTTGAAAATTATTTTTTGTATAATTTACTATAGAAAAGGTAACCCTGGGATATTTAAAATTTGCGACAGTAAAAAATTATTTTTTGAGTAATTTACTATAGAAAAGGCAATCCCTGGCGTAATTAAAACTTGCGATAGTAAAAAATTATTTTTTGAAAAATTTACTATAGAAAAGGCAATCCCTGGCGAAATTGAAATTTGCGAGAGTAAAAAATTATTTTTTGAATAATTTACTATAGAAAAGGCAATCCCTGGCGCAATTAAAATTTGCGACAGTTGAAAATTATTTTTTGAATAATTTACTATAGAAAAGGCAATCCCTGGGATATTTAAAATTTGCGACAGTAAAAAATTATTTTTTGAATAATTTACTATAGAAAAGGCAATCCCTGGCGTAATTAAAATTTGCGACAGTAAAAAATTATTTTTTGAATAATTTACTATAGAAAAGGCAATCCCTGGCGTCATTAAAATTTGCGACAGTAGAAAATTATTTTTTGAATAATTTACTATAGAAAAGGCAATCCCTGTCGTAATTAAAATTTGCGACAGTAAAAAATTATTTTTTGAATAATTTACTATAGAAAAGGCAATCCCTGGCGTAATTAAAATTTGCGACAGTAAAAAATTATTTTTTGAATAATTTACTATAGAAAAGGCAATACCTGGCGTAATTAAAATTTGCGACAGTTGAAAATTATTTTTTGAATAATTTACTATAGAAAAGGCAATCCCTGGGAGATTTAAAATTTGCGACAGTAAAAAATTATTTTTTGAATAATTTACTATAGATAAGGCAATCCCTGGCGTAATTAAAATTTGCGACAGTAGAAAATTAATTTGTGAAAAATTTACCTGGCGAAATTGAAATTTGCGAGAGTAAAAAATTATTTTTTGAATAACTTACTATAGAAAAGGCAATCCCTGGCGTAATTAAAACTTGCGATAGTAAAAAATTATTTTTTGAAAAATTTACTATAGAAAAGGCAATCCCTGGCGTAATTAAAATTTGCGACAGTATAAAATTATTTTTTGAATAATTTACTGTAGAAAAGTCAATCCCTGGCGCACTTAAAATTTGCGACAGTATAAAATTATTTTTTGAATAATTTACTTTAGAAAAGGCAATCCCTGGCGTAATTAAAATTTGCGACAGTAGAAAATTATTTTTTGAATAATTTACTATAGAAAAGGCAATCCCTGGCGTAATTAAAATTTGCGACAGTAGAAAATTATTTTTTGAAAAGTTTACTATAGAAAAGGCAATCCCTGGCGCAATTAAAATTTGCGACAGTAAAAAATTATTTTTTGAATAATTTACTATAGAAAAGGCAATCCCTGGCGCAATTAAAATTTGCGACAGTAAAAAATTATTTTTTGGAAAATTTACTGTAGAAAAGGCAATCCCTGGAGCAATTAAAACTTGCGATAGTAAAAAATTATTTTTTGAATAATTTACTATAGAAAAGGCAATCCCTGGCGCAATTAAAATTTGCGACAGTTGAAAATTATTTTTTGAATAATTTACTATAGAAAATGCAATCCCTGGCGTAATTAAAATTTGCGACAGTAAAAAATTATTTTTGAATAATTTACTATAGAAAAGGCAATCCCTGGCGTAATTAAAATTTGCGACAGTAAAAAATTATTTTTTGAATAATTTACTATAGAAAAGGCAATCCCTGGCGTAATTAAAATTTGCGACAGTTGATAATTATTTTTTGAATAATTTACTATAGAATAGGCAATCCCTGGGATATTTAAAATTTGCGACAGTAAAAAATTATTTTTTGAATAATTTACTATAGAAAAGGCAATCCCTGGCGTAATTAAAATTTGCGACAATAGAAAATTAATTTGTGAAAAATTTACCTGGCGAAATTGAAATTTGCGAGAGTAAAAAATTATTTTTTGAATAATTTACTATAGAAAAGGCAATCCCTGGCGCAATTAAAATTTGCGACAGTTGAAAATTATTTTTTGAATAATTTACTATAGAAAAGGCAATCGCTGGGATATTTAAAATTTGCGACAGTAAAAAATTATTTTTTGAATAATTTACTATAGAAAAGGCAATCCCTGGCGTAATTAAAATTTGCGACAGTAAAAAATTATTTTTTGAATAATTTACTATAGAAAAGGCAATCCCTGGCGTAATTAAAATTTCCGACAGTTGAAAATTATTTTTTGAATAATTTACTATAGAAAAGGCAATCCCTGGGATATTTAAAATTTGCGACAGTAAAAAATTATTTTTTGAATAATTTACTATAGAAAAGGCAATCGCTGGGATATTTAAAATTTGCGACAGTTGAAAATTATTTTTTGAATAATTTACTATAGAAAAGGCAATCCCTGGGATATTTAAAATTTGCGACAGTAAAAAATTATTTTTTGAATAATTTACTATAGAAAAGGCAATCCCTGGCGTAATTAAAATTTGCGACAGTTGAAAATTATTTTTTGAATAATTTACTATAGAAAAGGCAATCCCTGGCGCAATTAAAATTTGCGACAGTTGAAAATTATTTTTTGAATAATTTACTATAGAAAATGCAATCCCTGGCGTAATTAAAATTTGCGACAGTAAAAAATTATTTTTGAATAATTTACTATAGAAAAGGCAATCCCTGGCGTAATTAAAATTTGCGACAGTAAAAAATTATTTTTTGAATAATTTACTATAGAAAAGGCAATCCCTGGCGTAATTAAAATTTGCGACAGTTGATAATTATTTTTTGAATAATTTACTATAGAATAGGCAATCCCTGGGATATTTAAAATTTGCGACAGTAAAAAATTATTTTTTGAATAATTTACTATAGAAAAGGCAATCCCTGGCGTAATTAAAATTTGCGACAATAGAAAATTAATTTGTGAAAAATTTACCTGGCGAAATTGAAATTTGCGAGAGTAAAAAATTATTTTTTGAATAATTTACTATAGAAAAGGCAATCCCTGGCGCAATTAAAATTTGCGACAGTTGAAAATTATTTTTTGAATAATTTACTATAGAAAAGGCAATCGCTGGGATATTTAAAATTTGCGACAGTAAAAAATTATTTTTTGAATAATTTACTATAGAAAAGGCAATCCCTGGCGTAATTAAAATTTGCGACAGTAAAAAATTATTTTTTGAATAATTTACTATAGAAAAGGCAATCCCTGGCGTAATTAAAATTTCCGACAGTTGAAAATTATTTTTTGAATAATTTACTATAGAAAAGGCAATCCCTGGCGTAATTAAAATTTGCGACAGTTGAAAATTATTTTTTGAATAATTTACTATAGAAAAGGCAATCCCTGGGATATTTAAAATTTGCGACAGAAAAAAATTATTTTTTGAATAATTTACTATAGAAAAGGCAATCCATGGCGTAATTAAAACTTGCGATAGTAAAAAATTATTTTTTGAAAAATTTACTATAGAAAAGCCAATCCCTGGCGAAATTGAAATTTGCGAGAGTAAAAAAATATTTTTTGAATAATTTACTATAGAAAAGGCAATCCCTGGCGCAATTAAAATTTGCGACAGTTGAAAATTATTTTTTGAATAATTTACTATAGAAAAGGCAATCCCTGGGATATTTAAAATTTGCGACAGTAAAAAATTATTTTTTGAATAATTTACTATAGAAAAGGCAATCCCTGGCGTTATTAAAATTTGCGACAGTATAAAATTATTTTTTGAATAATTTACTATAGAAAAGGCAATCCCTGGCGTAATTGAAATTTCCGACAGTTGAAAATTATTTTTTGAATAATTTACTATAGAAAAGGCAATCCCTGGCGTAATTAAAATTTGCGACAGTTGAAAATTATTTTTTGAATAATTTACTATAGAAAAGGCAATCCCTGGGAGATTTAAAATTTGCGACAGTAAAAAATTATTTTTTGAATAATTTACTATAGAAAAGGCAATCCCTGGCGTAATTAAAATTTGCGACAGTAGAAAATTAATTTGTGAAAAATTTACCTGGCGAAATTGAAATTTAAGAGAGTAAAAAATTATTTTTTGAATAATTTACTATAGAAAAGGCAATCCCTGGCGTAATTAAAACTTGCGATAGTAAAAAATTATTTTTTGAAAAATTTACTATAGAAAAGGCAATCCCTGGCGTAATTAAATTTGCGACGGTATAAAATTATATTTTGAATAATTTACTGTAGAAAAGTCAATCCCTGGCGCACTTAAAATTTGCGACAGTATAAAATTATTTTTTGAATAATTTACTATAGAAAAGGCAATCCCTGGCGTAATTAAAATTTGCGACAGTAGAAAATTATTTTTTGAATAATTTACTATAGAAAAGGCAATCCCTGGCGTAATTGAAATTTGCGACAGTAGAAAATTATTTTTTGAAAAGTTTACTATAGAAAAGGCAATCCCTGGCGCAATTAAAATTTGCGACAGTAAAAAATTATTTTTTGAATAATTTACTATAGAAAAGGCAATCCCTGGCGCAATTAAAATTTGCGACAGTAAAAAATTATTTTTTGGAAAATTTACTGTAGAAAAGGCAATCCCTGGCGCAATTAAAACTTGCGATAGTAAAAAATTATTTTTTGAATAATTTACTATAGAAAAGGCAATCCCTGGCGTAATTAAAACTTGCGATAGAAAAAAATTATTTTTTGAAAAATTTACTATAGAAAAGGCAATCCCTGGCGTAATTAAAATTTTCGACAGTAAAAAATTAATATTTTGAAAAATTTACTCTAGAAAAGGCAATTCCTGGCGTAATTAAAATTTGCGACAGTAGAAAATTAATTTGTGAAAAATTTACCTGGCGAAATTGAAATTTGCGAGAGTAAAAAAGTATTTTTTGAATAATTTACTATAGAAAAGGCAATCCCTGGGATATTTAAAATTTGCGACAGTAAAAAATTATTTTTTGAATAATTTACTATAGAAAAGGCAATCCCAGGCGTAATTAAAATTTGCGACAGTTGAAAATTATTTTTTGAATAATTTACTATAGAAAAGGCAATCCCTGGGATATTTAAAATTTGCGACAGTAAAAAATTATTTTTTGAATAATTTACTATAGAAAAGGCAATCGCTGGGATATTTAAAATTTGCGACAGTTGAAAATTATTTTTTGAATAATTTACTATAGAAAAGGCAATCCCTGGGATATTTAAAATTTGCGACAGTAAAAAATTATTTTTTGAATAATTTACTATAGAAAAGGCAATCCCTGGCGTAATTAAAATTTGCGACAGTTGAAAATTATTTTTTGAATAATTTACTATAGAAAAGGCAATCCCTGGCGCAATTAAAATTTGCGACAGTTGAAAATTATTTTTTGAATAATTTACTATAGAAAAGGCAATTCCTGGGATATTTAAAATTTGCGACAGTAAAAAATTATTTTTTGAATAATTTACTATAGAAAAGGCAATCCCTGGCGTAATTAAAATTTGCGACAGTAAAAAATTATTTTTTGAATAATTTACTATAGAAAAGGCAATCCCTGGGATATTTAAAATTTGCGACAGTTGAAAATTATTTTTTGAATAATTTACTATAGAAAAGGCAATCCCTGGCGCAATTAAAATTTGCAACAGTAGAAAATTATTTTTTGAATAATTTACTATAGAAAATGCAATCCCTGGCGTAATTAAAATTTGCGACAGTAAAAAATTATTTTTGAATAATTTACTATAGAAAAGGCAATCCCTGGCGTAATTAAAATTTGCGACAGTAAAAAATTATTTTTTGAATAATTTACTATAGAAAAGGCAATCCCTGGCGTAATTAAAATTTGCGACAGTTGAAAATTATTTTTTGAATAATTTACTATAGAAAAGGCAATCCCTGGGATATTTAAAATTTGCGACAGTAAAAAATTATTTTTGAATAATTTACTATAGAAAAGGCAATCCCTGGCGTAATTAAAATTTGCGACAGTAGAAAATTAATTTGTGAAAAATTTACCTGGCGAAATTGAAATTTGCGAGAGTAAAAAATTATTTTTTGAATAATTTACTATAGAAAAGGCAATCCCTGGCGCAATTAAAATTTGCGACAGTTGAAAATTATTTTTTGAATAATTTACTATAGAAAAGGCAATCGCTGGGATATTTAAAATTTGCGACAGTAAAAAATTATTTTTTGAATAATTTACTATAGAAAAGGCAATCCCTGGCGTAATTAAAATTTGCGACAGTAAAAAATTATTTTTTGAATAATTTACTATAGAAAAGGCAATCTCTGGCGTAATTAAAATTTCCGACAGTTGAAAATTATTTTTTGAATAATTTACTATAGAAAAGGCAATCCCTGGCGTAATTAAAATTTGCGACAGTTGAAAATTATTTTTTGAATAATTTACTATAGAAAAGGCAATCCCTGGGATATTTAAAATTTGCGACAGTAAAAAATTATTTTTTGAATAATTTACTATAGAAAAGACAATCCATGGCGTAATTAAAACTTGCGATAGTAAAAAATTATTTTTGAAAAATTTACTATAGAAAAGCCAATCCCTGGCGAAATTGAAATTTGCGAGAGTAAAAAAATATTTTTTGAATAATTTACTATAGAAAAGGCAATCCCTGGCGCAATTAAAATTTGCGACAGTTGAAAATTATTTTTTGAATAATTTACTATAGAAAAGGCAATCCCTGGGATATTTAAAATTTGCGACAGTAAAAAATTATTTTTTGAATAATTTACTATAGAAAAGGCAATCCCTGGCGTAATTAAAATTTGCGACAGTAAAAAATTATTTTTTGAATAATTTACTATAGAAAAGGCAATCCCTGGCGTAATTGAAATTTTCGACAGTAGAAAATTATTTTTTGAATAATTTACTGTAGAAAAGGCAATCCTTGGCGTAATTAAAATTTGCGACAGTAAAAAAATATTTTTTGAATAATTTACTATAGAAAAGGCAATCCCTGGCGTAATTAAAATTTGTGACAGTAAAAAAATTATTTTTGAGGCAATCCCTGGCGTAATTAAAATTTGCGACAGTTGAAAATTATTTTTTGAATAATTTACTATAGAAAAGGCAATCCCTGGCGTAATCAAAATTTGCGACAGTAGAAAATTAATATGTGAAAAATTTACCTGGCGAAATTGAAATTTGCGAGAGTAAAAAATTATTTTTTTAATAATTTACTATAGAAAAGGCAATCCCTGGCGCAATTAAAATTTGCGACAGTTGAAAATTATTTTTTGAATAATTTACTATAGAAAAGGCAATCCCTGGGATATTTAAAATTTGCGACAGTAAAAAATTATTTTTTGAATAATTTACTATAGAAAAGGCAATCCCTGGTATATTTAAAATTTGCGACAGTAAAAAATTATATTTGAATAATTTACTATAGAAAAGGCAATCCCTGGCGTAATTAAAACTTGAGATAGTAAAAAATTATTTTTTGAAAAATTTACTATAGAAAAGGCAATCCCTGGCGTAATTAAAATTTGCGACAGCATAAAATTATTTTTTGAATAATTTACTGTAGAAAAGGCAATCCCTGGCGCACTTAAAATTTGCGACAGTATAAAATTATTTTTTGAATAATTTACTATAGAAAAGGCAATCCCTGGCGTAATTAAAATTTGCGACAGTAGAAAATTATTTTTTGAATAATTTACTATAGAAAAGGCAATCCCTGGCGCACTTAAAATTTGCGACAGTAGAAAATTATTTTTTGAAAAGTTTACTATACAAAAGGCAATCCCTGGCGCAATTAAAATTTGCGACAGTAAAAAATTATTTTTTGAATAATTTACTATAGAAAAGGCAATCCCTGGCGCAATTAAAATTTGCGAAAGTAAAAAATTATTTTTTGAATAATTTCGTATAGAAAAGGCAATCCCTGGCGCAATTAAAATTTGCGACAGTAAAAAATTATTTGTTGCAAAATTTACTGTAGAAAAGGCCATCCCTGGCGCAATTAAAACTTGCGATAGTAAAAAATAATTTTTTGAATAATTTACTATAGAAAAGGCAATCCCTGGCGTAATTAAAACTTGCGATAGTAAAAAATTATTTTTTGAAAAATTTACTATAGAAAAGGCAATCCCTGGCGCAATTAAAATTTGCGACAGTAAAAAATTATTTGTTGCAAAATTTACTGTAGAAAAGGCAATCCCTGGCGCAATTAAAACTTGCGATAGTAAAAAATTAATATTTTGAAAAATTTACTGTAGAAAAGGCAATCCCTGGCGTAATTAAAATTTGCGACAGTAGAAAATTAATTTGTGAAAAATTTACCTGGCGAAATTGAAATTTGCGAGAGTAAAAAATTATTTTTTGAATAATTTACTATAGAAAAGGCAATCCCTAGCGCAATTAAAGTTTGCGACAGTTGAAAATTATTTTTTGAATAATTTACTATAGGAAAGGCAATCCCTGGGATATTTAAAATTTGCGACAGTAAAAAATAATTTTTTGTATAATTTACTATAGAAAAGGCAATCCCTGGCGTAATTAAAATTTGCGACAGTAAAAAATTATTTTTTGAATAATTTACTATAGAAAAGGCAATCCCTGGCGTAATTAAAATTTGCGACAGTTGAAAATTATTTTTTGAATAATTTACTATAGAAAAGGCAATCCCTGGCGTAATTAAAATTTGCGACAGTAAAAAATTATTTTTTGAATAATTACCTATAGAAAAGGCAATCCCTGGCGTAATTAAAATTTGCGACTGTTGAAAATTATTTTTTGAATAATTTACTATAGAAAAGGCAATCCCTGGCGTAATTAAAATTTGCGACAGTAGAAAATTAATTTGTGAAAAATTTACCTGGCGAAATTGAAATTTGCGACACTAAAAAATTATTTTTTGAATAATTTACTATAGAAAAGGCAATCCCTGGCGTAATTAAAATTTGCGACAGTAGAAAATTATTTTTTGAATAATTTACTATAGAAAAGGCAATCCCTGTCGTAATTAAAATTTGCGACAGTAAAAAATTATTTTTTGAATAATTTACTATAGAAAAGGCAATCCCTGGCGTAATTAAAATTTGCGAGAGTAAAAAATTATTTTTTGAATAATTTACTATAGAAAAGGCAATCCCTGGCGTAATTAAAATTTGCAACAGTTGAAAATTATTTTTTGAATAATTTCCTATAGAAAAGGCAATCCCTGGCGTAATTAAAATTTGCGAGAGTAAAAAATTATTTTTTGAATAATTTACTATAGAAAAGGCAATCCCTGGCGTAATTAAAATTTGCGACAGTTGAAAATTATTTTTTGAATAATTTACTATAGAAAAGGCAATCCCTGGCGTAATTAAAATTTGCGACAGTAAAAAATTAAATTTTTTGAATAATTTACTATAGAAAAGGCAATCCCTGGCGTAATTAAAATTTGCGACTGTTGAAAATTATTTTTTGAATAATTTACTATAGAAAAGCAATCCCTGGCGTAATTAAAATTTGCGACAGTAGAAAATTAATTTGTGAAAAATTTACCTGGCGAAATTGAAATTTGCGAGAGTAAAAATTATTTTTGAATAATTTACTATAGAAAAGGCAATCCCTGGCGCAATTAAAATTGCGACAGTTGAAAATTATTTTTTGAATAATTAACTATAGAAAAGGTAATCCCTGGGATATTTAAAATTTGCGACAGTAAAAAATTATTTTTTGAATAATTTACTATAGAAAGACAATCCCTGGCGTAATTAAAATTTGCGACAGTAAAAAATTATTTTTTGAATAATTTACTATAGAAAAGGCGAATCCCTGGCGTAATGAAAATTTGCGACAGTTGAAAATTAATTTTTGAATAATTTACTATAGAAAAGGCAATCCCTGGCGTAATTAAAATTTGCGACTGTTGAAAATTATTTTTGAATAATTTACTATAGAATAGGCCAATCCCTGGCGTAATTAAAATTTGCGACAGTAGAAAATTAATTTGTGAAAAATTTACCTGGCGAAATTGAAATTTGCGAGAGTAAAAAATTATTTTTTGAATAATTTACTATAGAAAAGGCAATCCCTGCGCAATTAAAATTTGCGACCAGTTGAAAATTATTTTTGAATAATTAACTATAGAAAAGGTAATCCCTGGATATTTAAAATTTGCGACAGTAAAAAATATTTTTGAATAATTTACTATAGAAAGACAATCCCTGGCGTAATTAAAATTTGTGACAGTAAAAAATTATTTTTTGAATAATTTACTATAGAAAAGGCAATCCTGGCGTAATGAAAATTTGCGACAGTTGAAAATTATTTTTTGAATAATTTACTATAGAAAAGGCAATCCCTGGCGTAATTAAAATTTGCGACAGTTGAAAATTATTTTTTGAATAATTTACTATAGAAAAGGTAATCCCTGGGATATTTAAAATTTGCGACAGTAAAAAATTATTTTTTGAGTAATTTACTATAGAAAAGGCAATCCCTGGCGTAATTAAAACTTGCGATAGTAAAAAATTATTTTTTGAAAAATTTACTATAGAAAAGGCAATCCCTGGCGAAATTGAAATTTGCGAGAGTAAAAAATTATTTTTTGAATAATTTACTATAGAAAGGCAATCCTTGGCGCAATTAAAATTTGCGACAGTTGAAAATTATTTTTTGAATAGTTTACTAAAAGGCAATCCCTGGGATATTTAAAATTTGCGACAGTAAAAAATTATTTTTTGAATAATTTACTATTGAAAGGGCAATCCCTGGCGTAATTAAAATTTGCGACAGTAAAAAATTATTTTTTGAATAATTTACTATAAAAAAGGCAATCCCTGGCGTAATTAAAATTTGCGACAGTAGAAAATTATTTTTTGAATAATTTACTATAGAAAGGCAAACCCTGTCGTAGTTAAAATTTGCGACAGTAAAAAATTATTTTTTGAATAATTTACTATAGAAAAGTCAATCCCTGGCGTAATTAAAATTTGCGACAGTAAAAAATTATTTTTTGAATAATTTACTATAGAAAAGGCAATCCCTGGCGTAATTAAAATTTGCGACAGTAGAAAATTATTTTTTGAAAAGTTTACTATAGAAAAGGCAATCCCTGGCGCAATTAAAATTTGCGACAGTAAAAAATTATTTTTTGAATAATTTACTATAGAAAAGGCAATCCCTGGCGCAATTAAAATTTGCGACAGTAAAAAATTATTTTTTGAATAATTTACTATAGAAAAGGCAATCCCTGGCGCAATTAAAATTTGCGACAGTAAAAAATTATTTTTTGGAAAATTTACTGTAGAAAAGGCAATCCCTGGCGCAATTAAAACTTGCGATAGTAAAAAATTATTTTTTGAATAATTTACTATAGAAAAGGCAATCCCTGGCGTAATTAAAACTTGCGATAGAAAAAAATTATTTTTTGAAAAATTTACTATAGAAAAGACAATCCCTGGCGTAATTAAAATTTTCGACAGTAAAAAATTAATATTTTGAAAAATTTACTGTAGAAAAGGCAATCCCTGGCGTAATTAAAATTTGCGACAGTAGAAAATTAATTTGTGAAAAATTTACCTGGCGAAATTGAAATTTGCGAGAGTAAAAAATTATTTTTTGAATAATTTACTATAGAAAAGGCAATCCCTGGGATATTTAAAATTTGCGACAGTAAAAAATTATTTTTTGAATAATTTACTATAGAAAAGGCAATCCCTGGCGCAATTAAAATTTGCGACAGTTGAAAATTATTTTTTGAATAATTTACTATAGAAAAGGCAATCCCTGGGATATTTAAAATTTGCGACAGTAAAAAATTATTTTTTGAATAATTTACTATAGAAAAGGCAATCCCTGGGATATTTAAAATTTGCGACAGTTGAAAATTATTTTTTGAATAATTTACTATAGAAAAGGCAATCCCTGGGATATTTAAAATTTGCGACAGTAAAAAATTATTTTTTGAATAATTTACTATAGAAAAGGCAATCCCTGGCGTAATTAAAATTTGCGACAGTTGAAAATTATTTTTTGAATAATTTACTATAGAAGAGGCAATCCATGGCGCAATTAAAATTTGCGACAGTTGAAAATTATTTTTTGAATAATTTACTATAGAAAAGGCAATTCCTGGGATATTTAAAATTTGCGACAGTAAAAAATTATTTTTTGAATAATTTACTATAGAAAAGGCAATCCCTGGCGTAATTAAAATTTGCGACAGTAAAAAATTATTTCTTGAATAATTTACTATAGAAAAGGCAATCCCTGGGATATTTAAAATTTGCGACAGTTGAAAATTATTTTTTGAATAATTTACTATAGAAAAGGCAATCCCTGGCGCAATTAAAATTTGCAACAGTAGAAAATTATTTTTTGAATAATTTACTATAGAAAAGGCAATCCCTGGCGTAATTAAAATTTGCGCCAGTAAAAAATTATTTTTGAATAATTTACTATAGAAAAGGCAATCCCTGGCGTAATTAAAATTTGCGACAGTAAAAAATTATTTTTTGAATAATTTACTATAGAAAAGGCAATCCCTGGCGTAATTAAAATTTGCGACAGTTGAAAATTATTTTTTGAATAATTTACTATAGAAAAGGCAATCCCTGGGATATTTAAAATTTGCGACAGTAAAAAATTATTTTTTGAATAATTTACTATAGAAAAGGCAATCCCTGGCGTAATTAAAATTTGCGACAGTAGAAAATTAATTTGTGAAAAATTTACCTGGCGAAATTGAAATTTGCGAGAGTAAAAAATTATTTTTTGAATAATTTACTATAGAAAAGGCAATCCCTGGCGTAATTAAAACTTGCGATAGTAAAAAATTATTTTTTGAAAAATTTACTATAGAAAAGGCAATCCCTGGCGTAATTAAAATTTGCGACAGTATAAAATTATTTTTTGAATAATTTACTGTAGAAAAGTCAATCCCTGGCGCACTTAAAATTTGCGACAGTATAAAATTATGTTTTGAATAATTTACTATAGAAAAGGCAATCCCTGGCGTAATTAAAATTTGCGACAGTAGAAAATTATTTTTTGAATAATTTACTATAGAAAAGGCAATCCCTGGCGTAATTAAAATTTGCGACAGTAGAAAATTATTTTTTGAAAAGTTTACTATAGAAAAGGCAATCCCTGGCGCAATTAAAATTTGCGACAGTAAAAAATTATTTTTTGAATAATTTACTATAGAAAAGGCAATCCCTGGGATATTTAAAATTTGCGACAGTTGAAAATTATTTTTTGAATAATTTACTATAGAAAAGGCAATCCCTGGGATATTTAAAATTTGCGACGGTAAAAAATTATTTTTTGAATAATTTACTATAGAAAAGGCAATCCCTGGCGTAATTAAAATTTGCGACAGTTGAAAATTATTTTTTGAATAATTTACTATAGAAAAGGCTATCCCTGGCGCAATTAAAATTTGCGACAGTTGAAAATTATTTTTTGAATAATTTACTATAGAAAAGGCAATTCCTGGGATATTTAAAATTTGCGACAGTAAAAAATTATTTTTTGAATAATTTACTATAGAAAAGGCAATCCCTGGCGTAATTAAAATTTGCGACAGTAAAAAATTATTTTTTGAATAATTTACTATAGAAAAGGCAATCCCTGGGATATTTAAAATTTGCGACAGTTGAAAATTATTTTTTGAATAATTTACTATAGAAAAGGCAATGCCTGGCGCAATTAAAATTTGCAACAGTAGAAAATTATTTTTTGAATAATTTACTATAGAAAAGGCAATCCCTGGCGTAATTAAAATTTGCGACAGTAAAAAAATTATTTTTGAATAATTTACTATAGAAAAGGCAATCCCTGGCGTAATTAAAATTTGCCACAGTAAAAAATTATTTTTTGAATAATTTACTATAGAAAAGGCAATCCCTGGCGTAATTAAAATTTGCGACAGTTGAAAATTATTTTTTGAATAATTTACTATAGAAAAGGCAATCCCTGGGATATTTAAAATTTGCGACAGTAAAAAATTATTTTTTGAATAATTTACAATAGAAAAGGCAATCCCTGGCGTAATTAAAATTTGCGACAGTAGAAAATTAATTTGTGAAAAATTTACCTGGCGAAATTGAAATTTGCGAGAGTAAAAAATTATTTTTTGAATAATTTACTATAGAAAGGGCAATCCCTTGCGCAATTAAAATTTGCGACAGTTGAAAATAATTTTTTGAATAATTTACTATAGAAAAGGCAATCGCTGGGATATTTAAAATTTGCGACAGTAAAAAATTATTTTTTGAATAATTTACTATAGAAAAGGCAATCCATGGCGTAATTAAAACTTGCGATAGTAAAAAATTATTTTTGAAAAATTTACTATAGAAAAGCCAATCCCTGGCGAAATTGAAATTTGCGAGAGTAAAAAAATATTTTTTGAATAATTTACTATAGAAAAGGCAATCCCTGGCGCAATTAAAATTTGCGACAGTTGAAAATTATTTTTTTGAATAATTTACTATAGAAAAGGCAATCCCTGGGATATTTAAAATTTGCGACAGTAAAAAATTATTTTTTGAATAATTTACTATAGAAAAGGCAATCCCTGGCGTAATTAAAATTTGCGACAGTAAAAAATTATTTTTTGAATAATTTACTATAGAAAAGGCAATCCCTGGCGTAATTAAAATTTTCGACAGTAGAAAATTATTTTTTGAATAATTTACTATAGAAAAGGCAATCCCTGGCCTAATTAAAATTTGCGACAGTAAAAAAATATTTTTTGAATAATTTACTATAGAAAAGGCAATCCCTGGCGTAATTAAAATTTGTGACAGTAAAAAATTATTTTTTGAGGCAATCCCTGGCGTAATTAAAATTTGCGACAGTTGAAAATTATTTTTTGAATAATTTACTATAGAAAAGGCAATCGCTGGCGTAATTAAAATTTGCGACAGTAGAAAATTAATTTGTGAAAAATTTACCTGGCGAAATTGAAATTTGCGAGAGTAAAAAAATATTTTTTTAATAATTTGCTATAGAAAAGGCAATCCCTGGCGCAATTAAAATTTGCGACAGTTGAAAATTATTTTTTGAATAATTTACTATAGAAAAGGCAATCCCTGGGATATTTAAAATTTGCGACAGTAAAAAATTATTTTTTGAATAATTTACTATAGAAAAGGCAATCCCTGGGATATTTAAAATTTGCGACAGTAAAAAATTATTTTTTGAATAATTTACTATAGAAAGGCAATCCCTGGCGTAATTAAAACTTGCGATAGTAAAAATTTATTTTTTGAAAAATTTCCTATAGAAAAGGCAATCCCTGGCGTAATTAAAATTTGCGACAGAATAAAATTATTTTTTGAATAATTTACTGTAGAAAAGTCAATCCCTGGCGCACTTAAGATTTGTGACAGTATAAAATTATTTTTTGAATAATTTACTATAGAAAAGGCAATCCCTGGCGTAATTAATATTTGCGACAGTAGAAAATTATTTTTTGAATAATTTACTATAGAAAAGGCAATCCCTGGCGCACTTAAAATTTGCGACAGTAGAAAATTATTTTTTGAAAAGTTTACTATAGAAAAGGCAATCCCTGGCGCAATTAAAATTTGCGCCAGTAAAAAATTATTTTTTGAATAATTTACTGTAGAAAAGGCAATCCCTGGTGCAATTAAAACTTGCGATAGTAAAAAATAATTTTTTGAATAATTTACTATAGAAAAGGCAATCCCTGGCGTAATTAAAACTTGCGATAGTAAAAAATTATTTTTTGAAAAATTTACTATAGAAAAGGCAATCCCTGGCTTAATTAAAATTTTCGACAGTAAAAAATTAATATTTTGAAAAATTTACTGTAGAAAAGGCAATCCCTGGCGTAATTAAAATTTGCGACAGTAGAAAATTAATTTGTGAAAAATTTACCTGGCGAAATTGAAATTTGCGAGAGTAAAAAATTATTTTTTGAATAATTTACTATAGAAAAGGCAATCCCTGGCGCAATTAAAATTTGCGACAGTTGAAAATTATTTTTTGAATAATTTACTATAGAAAAGGCAATCCCAGGGATATTTAAAATTTGCGACAGTAAAAAATTATTTTTTGAATAATTTACTATAGAAAAGGCAATCCCTGGCGTAATTAAAATTTGCGACAGTAAAAAATTATTTTTTGAATAATTTACTATAGAAAAGGCAATCCCTGGGATATTTAAAATTTGCGACAGTAAAAAATTATTTTTTGAATAATTTACTATAGAAAAGGCAATCCCTGGGATATTTAAAATTTGCGACAGTAAAAAATTATTTTTTGAATAATTTACTATAGAAAAGGCAATCCCTGGCGTAATTACAATTTGCGACAGTAGAAAATTATTTTTTGAATAATTTACTGTAGAAAAGGCAATCCCTGGCGCAATTAAAACTTGCGATAGTAAAAAATTATTTTTTGAATAATTTACTATAGAAAAGGCAATCCCTGGCGTAATTAAAACTTGCGATAGTAAAAAATTATTTTTTGAGAAATTTACTATAGAAAAGGCAATCCCTGGCGTAATTAAAATTTTCGACAGTACAAAATTCATATTTTGAAAAATTTACTGTAGAAAAGGCAATACCTGGCGTAATTAAAATTTGCGACAGTAGAAAATTATTTTTTGAAAAATTTACCTGGCGAAATTGAAATTTGCGAGAGTAAAAAATTATTTTTTGAATAATTTACTATAGAAAAGGCAATCCCTGGCGCAATTAAAATTTGCGACAATTGAAAATTATTTTTTGAATAATTTACTATAGAAAAGGCAATCCCTGGCGTAATTAAAATTTGCGACAGTTGAAAATTATTTTTTGAATAATTTACTATAGAAAAGGCAATCCCCGGGATATTTAAAATTTGCGACAGTAGAAAATTATTTTTTGAATAATTTACTATAAAAAGGCAATCCCTGGCGTAATTAAAATTTGCGACAGTAGAAAATTATTTTTTGAAAAGTTTACTATAGAAAAGGCAATCCCTGGCGCAATTAAAATTTGCGACAGTAAAAAATTATTTTTTGAATAATTTACTATAGAAAAGGCAATCCCTGGCGCAATTAAAATTTGCGACAGTACAAAATTATTTTTTGAATAATTTACTATAGAAAAGGCAACCCCTGGCGCAATTAAAATTTGCGACAGTAAAAAATTATTTTTTGAATAATTAACTATAGAAAAGGCAATCCCTGGCGCAATTAAAATTTGCAACAGTAGAAAATTATTTTTTGAATAATTTACTATAGAAAAGGCAATCCCTGGCGGATTTGAAATTTGCGACAGTAGAAAATTATTTTTTGAATAATTTACTATAGAAAAGGCAATCCCTGGCGTAATTAAATTTTGCGACAGTAGAAAATTATTTTTTGAATAATTTACTATAGAAAAGGCAATCCCTGGCGTAATTAAAATTTGCGACAGTAGAAAATTATTTTTTGAATAATTTACTATAGAAAAGGCAATCCCTGGCGTAATTAAAATTTGCGACAGTAAAAAATTATTTTTTGAATAATTTACTATAGAAAAGGCAATCCCTGGCGTAATTAAAATTTGCGACAGTAAAAAATTATTTTTTGAATAATTTACTATAGAAAAGGCAATCCCTGGCGTAATTAAAATTTGCGACAGTTGAAAATTATTTTTTGAATAATTTCCTATAGAAAAGGCAATCCCTGGGATATTTAAAATTTGCGACAGTAAAAAATTATTTTTTGAATAATTTACTATAGAAAAGGCAATCCCTGGCGTAATTAAAATTTGCGACAGTAGAAAATTAATTTGTGAAAAATTTACCTGGCGAAATTGAAATTTGCGAGAGTAAAAAATTATTTTTTGAATAATTTACTATAGAAAAGGCAATCCCTGGCGCAATTAAAATTTGCAACAGTTGAAAATTATTTTTTGAATAATTTACTATAGAAAAGGCAATCCCTGGGATATTTAAAATTTGCGACAGTAAAATATTATTTTTTGAATAATTTACTATAGAAAAGGCAATCCCTGGGATATTTAAAATTTGCGACAGTAAAAAATTATTTTTTGAATAATTTACTGTAGAAAAGGCAATCCCTGGCGCACTTAAAATTTGCGACAGTTGAAAATTATTTTTTGAATAATTTACTATAGAAAAGGCAATCCCTGGCGTAATTAAAATTTGCGACAGTAGCAAATTATTTTTTGAATAATTTACTATAGAAAAGGCAATCCCTGGCGTAATTAAAATTTGCGACAGTAGAAAATTATTTTTTGAAAAGTTTACTATAGAAAAGGCAATCCCTGGCGCAATTAAAATTTGCGACAGTTGAAAATTATTTTTTGAATAATTTACTATAGAAAAGGCAATCCCTGGCGTAATTAAAATTTGCGACAGTAGAAAATTAATTTGTGAAAAATTTACCTGGCGAAATTGAAATTTGCGAGATTAAAAAATTATTTTTTGAATAATTTACTATAGAAAAGGCAATCCCTCGCGCAATTAAAATTTGCGACAGTTGAAAATTATTTTTTGAATAATTTACTATAGAAAAGGCAATCCCTGGGATATTTAAAATTTGCGACAGTAAAAAATTATTTTTTGAATAATTTACTATAGAAAAGGCAATCCCTGGCGTAATTAAAATTTTCGACAGTAAAAAATTATTTTTTGAATAATTTACTATAGAAAAGCAATCCCTGGCGCAATTAAAATTTGCAACAGTAGAAAATTATTTTTTGAATAATTTACTATAGAAAAGGCAATCCCTGGGATATTTAAAATTTGCGACAGTAAAAAATTATTTTTTGAATAATTTACTATAGAAAAGGCAATCCCTGGCGTAATTAAAATTTGCGACAGTAGAAAATTAATTTGTGAAAAATTTACCTGGCGAAATTGAAATTTTCGAGAGTAAAAAATTATTTTTTGAATAATTTACTATAGAAAAGGCAATCCCTGGCGCAATTAAAATTTGCGACAGTTGAAAATTATTTTTTGAATAATTTACTATAGAAAAGGCAATCCCTGGGATATTTAAAATTTGCGACAGTAAAAAATTATTTTTTGAATAATTTACTATAGAAAAGGCAATCCCTGGCGTAATTAAAATTTGCGACAGTTGAAAATTATTTTTTGAATAATTTACTATAGAAAAGGCAATCCCTGGCGTAATTAAAATTTGCGACAGTTGAAAATTAATTTGTGAAAAATTTACCTGGCGAAATTGAAATTTGCGAGAGTAAAAAATTATTTTTTGAATAATTTACTATAGCAAAGGCAATCCCTGGCCCAATTAAAATTTGCGACAGTAAAAAATTATTTTTTGAATAATTTACTATAGAAAAGGCAATCCCTGGCGTAATTAAAATTTGCGACAGTAAAAAAATATTTTTTGAATAATTTACTATAGAAAAGGCAATCCCTGGCGTAATTAAAATTTGCGACAGTTGAAAATTATTTTTTGAATAATTTACTATAGAAAAGGCAATCCCTGGCGTAATTAAAATTTGCGACAGTAAAAAAATATTTTTAGAATAATTTACTATAGAAAAGGCAATCCCTGGCGTAATTAAAATTTGCGACAGTACAAAATTATTTTTTGAATAATTTACTATAGAAAAGGCAATCCCTGGCGTAATTAAAATTTGCGACAGTAGAAAATTATTTTTTGAATAATTTACTATAGAAAAGGCAATCCCTGGCGCAATTAAAATTTGCGACAGTTGAAAATTATTTTTTGAATATTTTACTATAGAAAAGGCAATCCCTGGCGTAATTAAAATTTGCGACAGTAGAAAATTAATTTCTGAAAAATTTACCTGGCGAAATTGAAATTTGCGAGAGTAAAAAATTATTTTTTGAAAAGTTTACTATAGAAAAGGCAATCCCTGGCGCAATTAAAATTTGCGACGGTTGAAAATTATTTTTTGAATAATTTACTATAGAAAAGGCAATCCCTGGCGTAATTAAAATTTGCGACAGTAGAAAATTATTTTTTGAATAATTTACTATAGAAAAGGCAATCCCTGGCGCAATTAAATTTTGCGACAGTAGAAAATTATTTTTTGAATAATTTACTATAGAAAAGGCAATCCCTGGTGTAATTAAAATTTGCGACAGTAAAAAATTATTTTTTGAATAATTTACTATAGAAAAGGCAATCCCTGGCGTAATTAAAATTTGCGACCTTTGAAAATTATTTTTTGAATAATTTACTATAGAAAAGGAAATCCCTGGCGTAATTAAAATTTGCGACAGTTGAAAATTATTTTTTGAATAATTTACTATAGAAAAGGCAATCCCTGGGATATTTAAAATTTGCGACAGTAAAAAATTATTTTTTGAATAATTTACAATAGAAAAGGCAATACCTGGGATATTTAAAATTTGCGACAGTAAAAAATTATTTTTTGAATAATTTACTATAGAAAAGGCAATCCCTGGCGTAATTAAAATTTGCGACAGTAGAAAATTAATTAGTGAAAAATTTACCTGGCGAAATTGAAATTTGCGAGAGTAAAAAATTATTTTTTGAATAATTTACTATAGAAAAGGCAATCCCTGGCGCAATTAAAATTTGCGACAGTTGAAAATTATTTTTTGAATAATTTACTATAGAAAAGGCAATCCCTGGCCTAATTAAAATTTGCGACAGTTGAAAATTATTTTTTGAATAATTTACTATAGAAAAGGCAATCCCTGGGATATTTAAAATTTGCGACAGTAGAAAATTATTTTTTGAATAATTTACTATAGAAAAGGCAATCCCTGGCGTAATTAAAATTTGCGACAGTAGAAAATTATTTATTGAAAAGTTTACTATAGAAAAGGCTATCCCTGGCGCAATTAAAATTTGCAACAGTAGAAAATTATTTTTTGAATAATTTACTATAGAAAAGGCAATCCCTGGCGGATTTGAAATTTGCGACAGTAGAAAATTATTTTTTGAATAATTTACTATAGAAAAGGCAATACCTGGGATATTTAAAATTTGCGACAGTAAAAAATTATTTTTTGAATAATTTACTATAGAAAAGGCAATCCCTGGCGTAATTAAAATTTGCGACAGTAGAAAATTAATTAGTGAAAAATTTACCTGGCGAAATTGAAATTTGCGAGAGTAAAAAATTATTTTTTGAATAATTTACTATAGAAAAGGCAATCCCTGGCGCAATTAAAATTTGCGACAGTTGAAAATTATTTTTTGAATAATTTACTATAGAAAAGGCAATCCCTGGCCTAATTAAAATTTGCGACAGTTGAAAATTATTTTTTGAATAATTTACTATAGAAAAGGCAATCCCTGGGATATTTAAAATTTGCGACAGTAAAAAATTATTTTTTGAATAATTTACTATAGAAAAGGCAATCCCTGGGATATTTAAAATTTGCGACAGTAAAAAATTATTTTTTGAATAATTTACTGTAGAAAAGGCAATCCCTGGCGTAATTAAAATTTGCGACAGTAGAAAATTAATTTGTGAAAAATTTACCTGGCGAAATTGAAATTTGCGAGAGTAAAAAATTATTTTTTGAATAATTTACTATAGAAAAAGCAATCCCTGGCGCAATTAAAATTTGCTACAGTTGAAAATTATTTTTTGAATAATTTACTATAGAAAAGGCAATCCCTGGCATAATTAAAATTTGCGACAGTTGAAAATTATTTTTTGAATAATTTACTATAGAAAAGGCAATCCCTGGGATATTTAAAATTTGCGACAGTAGAAAATTATTTTTTGAATAATTTACTATAGAAAAGGCAATCCCTGGCGTAATTAAAATTTGCGACAGTAGAAAATTATTTATTGAAAAGTTTACTATAGAAAAGGCAATCCCTGGCGCAATTAAAATTTGCGACAGTAAAAAATTATTTTTTGAATAATTTACTATAGAAAAGGCAATCCCTGGCGCAATTAAAATTTGCGACAGTACAAAATTATTTTTTGAATAATTTACTATAGAAAAGGCAATCCCTGGCGCAATTAAAATTTGCGACAGTAAAAAATTATTTTTTGAATAATTAACTATAGAAAAGGCAATCCCTGGCGCAATTAAAATTTGCAACAGTAGAAAATTATTTTTTGAATAATTTACTATAGAAAAGGCAATCCCTGGCGGATTTGAAATTTGCGAAAGTAGAAAATTATTTTTTGAATAATTTACTATAGAAAAGGCAATCCCTGGCGTAATTAAATTTTGCGACAGTAGAAAATTATTTTTTGTATAATTTACTATAGAAAAGGCAATCCCTGGCGTAATTAAAATTTGCGACGGTAGAAAATTATTTTTTGAATAATTTACTATAGAAAAGGCAATCCCTGGCGTAATTAAAATTTGCGACAGTAAAAAATTATTTTTTGAATAATTTACTATAGAAAAGGCAATCCCTGGCGTAATTAAAATTTGCGACAGTAAAAAATTATTTTTTGAATAATTTACTATAGAAAAGGCAATCCCTGGCGTAATTAAAATTTGCGACAGTTGAAAATTATTTTTTGAATAATTTACTATAGAAAAGGCAATCCCTGGGATATTTAAAATTTGCGACAGTAAAAAATTATTTTTTGAATAATTTACTATAGAAAAGGCAATCCCTGGGATATTTAAAATTTGCGACAGTAAAAAATTATTTTCTGAATAATTTACTGTAGAAAAGGCAATCCCTGGCGCACTTAAAATTTGCAACAGTTGAAAATTATTTTTTGAATAATTTACTATAGAAAAGGCAATCCCTGGGATATTTAAAATTTGCGACAGTAAAAAATTATTTTTTGAATGATTTACTATAGAAAAGGCAATCCCTGGCGTAATTAAAATTTGCGACAGTAGAAAATTAATTTGTGAAAAATTTACCTGGCGAAATTGAAATTTGCGAGAGTAAAAAATTATTTTTTGAATAATTTACTATAGAAAAGGCAATCCCTGGCGCAATTAAAATTTGCGACAGTTGAAAATTATTTTTTGAATAATTTACTATAGAAAAGGCAATCCCTGGGATATTTAAAATTTGCGACAGTAAAAAATTATTTTTTGAATAATTTACTATAGAAAAGGCAATCCCTGGGATATTTAAAATTTGCGACAGTAAAAAATTATTTTTTGAATAATTTACTGTAGAAAAGGCAATCCCTGGCGCACTTAAAATTTGCGACAGTTGAAAATTATTTTTTGAATAATTTACTATAGAAAAGGCAATCCCTGGCGTAATTAAAATTTGCGACAGTAGAAAAGTATTTTTTGAATAATTTACTATAGAAAAGGCAATCCCTGGCGTAATTAAAATTTGCGACAGTAGAAAATTATTTTTTGAAAAGTTTACTATAGAAAAGGCAATCCCTGGCGCAATTAAAATTTGCGACAGTTGGAAATTATTTTTTGAATAATTTACTATAGAAAAGGCAATCCCTGGCGAAATTAAAAGTTGCGACAGTAGAAAATTAATTTGTGAAAAATTTACCTGGCGAAATTGAAATTTGCGAGAGTAAAAAATTATTTTTTGAATAATTTACTATAGAAAAGGCAATCCCTCGCGCAATTAAAATTTGCGACAGTTGAAAATTATTTTTTGAATAATTTACTATAGAAAAGGCAATCCCTGGGATATTTAAAATTTGCGACAGTAAAAAATTATTTTTTGAATAATTTACTATAGAAAAGGCAATCCCTGGCGTAATTAAAATTTTCGACAGTAAAAAATTATTTTTTGAATAATTTACTATAGAAAAGCAATCCCTGGCGCAATTAAAATTTGCAACAGTCGAAAATTATTTTTTGAATAATTTACTATAGAAAAGGCAATCCCTGGGATATTTAAAATTTGCGACAGTAAAAAATTATTTTTTGAATAATTTACTATAGAAAAGGCAATCCCTGGCGTAATTAAAATTTGCGACAGTAGAAAATTAATTTGTGAAAAATTTACCTGGCGAAATGGAAATTTTCGAGAGTAAAAAATTATTTTTTGAATAATTTACTATAGAAAAGCAATCCCTGGCGCAATTAAAATTTGCGACAGTTGAAAATTATTTTTTGAATAATTTACTATAGAAAAGGCAATCCCTGGGATATTTAAAATTTGCGACAGTAAAAAATTATTTTTTGAATAATTTACTGTAGAAAAGGCAATCCCGGGCGTAATTAAAATTTGCGACAGTTGAAAATTATTTTTTGAATAATTTACTATAGAAAAGGCAATCCCTGGCGTAATTAAAATTTGCGACAGTTGAAAATTAATTTGTGAAAAATTTACCTGGCGAAATTGAAATTTGCGAGAGTAAAAAATTATTTTTTGAATAATTTACTATAGAAAAGGCAATCCCTGTCCCAATTAAAATTTGCGACAGTAAAGAATTATTTTTTGAATAATTTACTATAGAAAAGGCAATCCCTGGCGTAATTAAAATTTCCGACAGTAAAAAAATATTTTTTGAATAATTTACTATAGAAAAGGCAATCCCTGGCGTAATTAAAATTTGCGAAAGTTGAAAATTATTTTTTGAATAATTTAATATAGAAAAGGCAATCCCTGGCGTAATTAAAATTTGCGACAGTAAAAAATTATTTTTTGAATAATTTACTATAGAAAAGGCAATCCCTGGCGTAATTAAAATTTGCGACAGTAGAAAATTATTTTTTGAATAATTTACTATAGAAAAGGCAATCCCTGGCGTAATTAAAATTTGCGACAGTAGAAAATTATTTTTTGAATAATTAACTATAGAAAAGGCAATCCCTTGCGCAATTAAAATTTGCGACAGTTGAAAATTATTTTTTGAATAATTTACTATAGAAAAGGCAATCCCAGGCGTAATTAAAATTTGCGACAGTAGAAAATTAATTTGTGGAAAATTTACCTGGCGAAATTGAAATTTGCGAGAGTAAAAAATTATTTTTTGAAAAGTTTACTATAGAAAAGGCAATCCCTGGCGCAATTAAAATTTGCGACAGTTGAAAATTATTTTTTGAATAATTTACTATAGAAAAGGCAATCCCTGGCGTAATTAAAATTTGCTACAGTTGAAAATTATTTTTTGAATAATTTACTATAGAAAAGGCAATCCCTGGCGTAATTAAAATTTGCGAGATTAGAAAATTATTTTTTGAATAATTTACTATAGAAAAGGCAATCCCTGGCGTAATTAAAATTTTCGACAGTAGAAAATTATTTTTTGAATAATTTACTACAGAAAAGGCAATCCCTGGCGGATTTGAAATTTGCGACAGTCGAAAATTATTTTTTGGATAATTTACTATAGAAAAGGCAATCCCTGGGATATTTAAAATTTGCGACAGTAAAAAATTATTTTTTGAATAATTTACTATAGAAAAGGCAATCCCTGGCGCAATTAAAATTTGCAACAGTAGAAAATTATTTATTGAATAATTTACTGTAGAAAAGTCAATCCCTGGCGCACTTAAAATTTGCGACAGTAGAAAATTATTTTTTGAATAATTTACTATAGAAAAGGCAATCCCTGGCGTAATTAAAATTTGCGACAGTAGAAAATTAATTTGTGAAAAACTTACCTGGCGAAATTGAAATTTGCGAGTGTAAAAAATTATTTTTTGAATAATTTACTATAGAAAAGGCAATCCCTGGCGCAATTAAAATTTGCGACAGTTGAAAATTATTTTTTGAATAATTTACTATAGAAAAGGCAATCCCTGGCGTAATTAAAATTTGCGACAGTTGAAAATTATTTTATGAATAATTTACTATAGAAAAGGCAATCACTGGCGTAATTAAAATTTGCGACAGTAAAAAATTATTTTTTGAATAATTTACTATAGAAAAGGTAATCCCTGGCGCAATTAAAATTTGCGACAGTAGAAAATTATTTTTTGAATAATTTACTATAGAAAAGGCAATCCCTGGCGCAATTAAAATTTGCGACAGTAGAAAATTATTTTTTGAATAATTTACTATAGAAAAGGCAATCCCTGGCGTAATTAAAATTTGCGACAGTAAAAAATTATTTTTTGAATAATTTACTATAGAAAAGGCAATCACTGGCGTAATTAAAATTTGCGACAGTTGAAAATTATTTTTTGAATAATTTACTATAGAAAAGGCAATCCCTGGGATATTTAAAATTTGCGACAGTAAAAAATTATTTTTTGAATAATTTACTATAGAAAAGGCAATCCCTGGGTTATTTAAAATTTGCGACAGTAAAAAATTATTTTTTGAATAATTTACTATAGAAAAGGCAATCCCTGGCGTAATTAAAATTTGCGACAGTTGAAAATTATTTTTTGAATAATTTACTATAGAAAAAGCAATCCCTGGGATATTTAAAATTTGCGACAGTAAAAAATTATTTTTTGAATAATTTACTATAGAAAAGGCAATCCCTGGGATATTTAAAATTTGCGACAGTAAAAAATTATTTTTTGAATAATTTACTATAGAAAAGGCAATCCCTGGCGTAATTACAATTTGCGACAATAGAAAATTATTTTTTGAATAATTTACTGTAGAAAAGGCAAACCCTGGCGCAATTAAAACTTGCGATAGTAAAAAATTATTTTTTGAATAATTTACTATAGAAAAGGCAATCCCTGGCGTAATTAAAACTTGCGATAGTAAAAAATAATTTTTTGAAAAATTTACTATAGAAAAGGCAATCCCTGGCGTAATTAAAATTTTCGACAGTAAAAAATTAATATTTTGAAAAATTTACTGTAGAATAGGCAATCCCTGTCGTAATTAAAATTTGCGACAGTAGAAAATTATTTTTTGAATAATTTACTATAGAAAAGGCAATCCCTGGCGTAATTAAAATTTGCGACAGTAAAAAATTATTTTTTGAATAATTTACTATAGAAAAGGCAATCCCTGGCGCAATTAAAATTTGCGACAGTAGAAAATTATTTTTTGAATAATTTACTATAGAAAAGGCATTCCCTGGCGTAATTAAAATTTGCGACAGTAAAAAATTATTTTTTGAATAATTTACTGTAGAAAAGGCAATCCCTGGCGTAATTAAAATTTGCGACAGTTGAAAATTATTTTTTGAATAATTTACTATAGAAAAGGCAATCCCTGGCGTAATTAAAATTTGGGACAGTTGAAAATTATTTTTTGAATAGTTTACTATAGAAAAGGCAATCCCTGGGATATTTAAAATTTGCGACAGTTGAAAATTATTTTTTGAATAATTTACTATAGAAAAGGCAATCCCTGGCGCAATTAAAATTTGCTACAGTTGAAAATTATTTTTTGAATAATTTACTATAGAAAAGGCAATCCCTGGGATATTTAAAATTTGCGACAGTAAAAAATTATTTTTTGAATAATTTACTATAGAAAAGGCAATCCCTGGCGTAATTAAAATTTGCGACAGTTGAAAATTATTTTTTGAATAATTTACTATAGAAAAGGCAATCCCTGGCGCAATTAAAATTTGCGACAGTTGAAAATTATTTTTTGAATAATTTACTATAGAAAAGGCAATCCCTGGGATATTTAAAATTTGCGACAGTAAAAAATTATTGTTTGAATAATTTACTAGAGAAAAGGCAATCCCTGGCGTAATTAAAATTTGCGACAGTAAAAAATTATTTTTTGAATACTTTACTATAGAAAAGGCAATCCCTGGGATATTTAAAATTTGCGACAGTTGAAAATTATTTTTTGAATAATTTACTATAGAAAAGGCAATCCCTGGCGCAATTAAAATTTGCAACAGTAGAAAATTATTTTTTGAATAATTTACTATAGAAAAGGCAATCCCTGGCGTAAATAAAATTTGCGACAGTAACAAATTATTTTTTGAATAATTTACTATAGAAAAGGCAATCCCTGGCGTAATTAAAATTTGCGACAGTAAAAAATTATTTTTTGAATAATTTACTATAGAAAAGGCAATCCCTGGCGTAATTAAAATTTGCGACAGTTGAAAATTATTTTTTGAATAATTTACTATAGAAAAGGCAATCCCTGGGATATTTAAAATTTGCGACAGTAAAAAATTATTTTTTGAATAATTTACTATAGAAAAGGCAATCCCTGGCGTAATTAAAATTTGCGACAGTAGAAAATTAATTTGTGAAAAATTTACCTGGCGAAATTGAAATTTGCGAGAGTAAAAAATTATTTTTTGAATAATTTACTATAGAAAAGGCAATCCCTGGCGCAATTAAATTTTGCGACAGTTGAAAATTATTTTTTGAAAAATTTACTATAGAAAAGGCAATCCCTGGGATATTTAAAATTTGCGACAGTATAAAATTATTTTTTGAATAATTTACTATAGAAAAGGCAATCCCTGGCGTAATTAAAATTTGCGACAGTAAAAAATTATTTTTTGAATAATTTACTATAGAAAAGGCAATCCCTGGCGTAATTAAAACTTGCGATAGTAAAAAATTATTTTTTGAAAAATTTACTATAGAAAAGGCAATCCCTGGCGTAATTAAAATTTGCGACAGTATAAAATTATTTTTTGAATAATTTACTGTAGAAAAGGCAATCCCTGGCGCACTTAAAATTTGCGACAGTATAAAATTATTTTTTGAATAATTTACTATAGAAAAGGCAATCCCTGACGTAATTAAAATTTGCGACAGTAGAATATTATTTTTTGAATAATTTACTATAGAAAAGGCAATCCCTGGCGTAATTAAAAGTTGCGACAGTAGAAAATTATTTTTTGAAAAGTTTACTATAGAAAAGGCAATCCCTGGCGCAATTAAAATTTGCGACAGTAAAAAATTATTTTTTGAATAATTTACTATAGAAAAGGCAATCCCTGGCGCAATTAAAATTTGCGACAGTAAAAAATTATTTTTTGAATAATTTACTATAGAAAAGGCAATCACTGGCGCAATTAAAATTTGCGACAGTAAAAATTATGTTTTGCAAAATTTACTGTAGAAAAGGCAATCCCTGGCGCAATTAAAACTTGCGATAGTAAAAAATTATTTTTTGAATAATTTACTACAGAAAAGGCAATCCCTGGCGGATTTGAAATTTGAGACAGTAGAAAATTATTTTTTGAATAATTTACTATAGAAAAGGCAATCCCTGGCGTAAATAAAATTTGCGACAGTAACAAATTATTTTTTGAATAATTTACTATAGAAAAGGCAATCCCTGGCGTAATTAAAATTTGCGACAGTTGAAAATTATTTTTTGAATAATTTACTATAGAAAAGGCAATCCCTGGGATATTTAAAATTTGCGACAGTAAAAAATTATTTTTTGAATAATTTACTATAGAAAAGGCAATCCCTGGGATATTTAAAATTTGCGACAGTAAAAAATTATTTTTTGAATAATTTACTATAGAAAAGGCAATCCCTGGCGTAATTAAAATTTGCGACAGTTGAAAATTATTTTTTGAATAATTTACTATAGAAAAAGCAATCCCTGGGATATTTAAAATTTGCGACAGTAAAAAATTATTTTTTGAATAATTTACTATAGAAAAGGCAATCCCTGGCGCAATTAAAACTTGCGATAGTAAAAAATTATTTTTTGAATAATTTACTACAGAAAAGGCAATCCCTGGCGCAATTAAAATTTGCGACAGTTGAAAATTATTTTTTGAATAATTTACTATAGAAAAGGCAATCCCAGGCGTAATTAAAATTTGCGATAGTAGAAAATTAATTTGTGGAAAATTTACCTGGCGAAATTGAAATTTGCGAGAGTAAAAAATTATTTTTTGAAAAAGTTTACTATAGAAAAGGCAATCCCTGGCGCAATTAAAATTTGCGACAGTTGAAAATTATTTTTTGAATAATTTACTATAGAAAAGGCAATCCCTGGCGTAATTAAAATTTGCGACGGTTGAAAATTATTTTTTGAATAATTTACTATAGAAAAGGCAATCCCTGGCGTAATTAAAATTTGCGAGATTAGAAAATTATTTTTTGAATAATTTACTATAGAAAAGGCAATCCCTGGCGTAATTAAAATTTGCGACAGTAGAAAATTATTTTTTGAATAATTTACTATAGAAAAGGCAATCCCTGGCGGATTTGAAATTTGCGACAGTCGAAAATTATTTTTTGAATAATTTACTATAGAAAAGGCAATCCCTGGGATATTTAAAATTTGCGACAGTACAAAATTATTTTTTGAATAATTTACTATAGAAAAGGCAATCCCTGGCGCAATTAAAATTTGCAACAGTAGAAAATTATTTATTGAATAATTTACTGTAGAAAAGGCAATCCCTGGCGCACTTAAAATTTGCGACAGTAGAAAATTATTTTTTGAATAATTTACTATAGAAAAGGCAATCCCTGGCGTAATTAAAATTTGCGACAGTAGAAAATTAATTTGTGAAAAACTTACCTGGCGAAATTGAAATTTGCGAGAGTAAAAAATTATTTTTTGAATAATTTACTATAGAAAAGGCAATCCCTGGCGCAATTAAAATTTGCGACAGTTGAAAATTATTTTTTGAATAGTTTACTATAGAAAAGGCAATCCCTGGGATATTTAAAATTTGCGACAGTAAAAAATTATTTTATGAATAATTTACTATAGAAAAGGCAATCCCTGGCGTAATTAAAATTTGCGACAGTAAAAAATTATTTTTTGAATAATTTACTATAGAAAAGGCAATCCCTGGCGCAATTAAAATTTGCGACAGTAGAAAATTATTTTTTGAATAATTTACTATAGAAAAGGCAATCCCTGGCGCAATTAAAATTTGCGACAGTAGAAAATTATTTTTTGAATAATTTACTATAGAAAAGGCAATCCCTGGCGTAATTAAAATTTGCGACAGTAAAAAATTATTTTTTGAATAATTTACTATAGAAAAGGCAATCCCTGGCGTAATTAAAATTTGCGACAGTAAAAAATTATTTTTTGAATAATTTACTATAAAAAAGGCAATCCCTGGCATAATTAAAATTTGCGACAGTTGAAAATTATTTTTTGAATAATTTACTATAGAAAAGGCAATCCCTGGCGTAACTAAAATTTGCGACAGTTGAAAATTATTTTTTGAATAATTTACTATAGAAAAGGCAATCCCTGGGATATTTAAAATTTGCGACAGTAAAAAATTATTTTTTGAATAATTTACTATAGCAAAGGCAATCCCTGGGATATTTAAAATTTGCGACAGTAAAAAATTATTTTTTGAATAATTTACTATAGAAAAGGCAATCCCTGGGATATTTAAAATTTGCGACAGTAAAAAATTATTTTTTGAATAATTTACTATAGAAAAGGCAATCCCTGGCGTAATTACAATTTGCGACAGTAGAAAATTATTTTTTGAATAATTTACTATAGGAAAGGCAATCCCTGGCGCAATTAAAATTTGCGACAGTTGAAAATTATTTTTTGAAAAATTTACTATAGAAAAGGCAATCCCTGGGATATTTAAAATTTGCGACAGTATAAAATTATTTTTTGAATAATTTACTATAGAAAAGGCAATCCCTGGCGTAATTAAAATTTGCGACAGTAAAAAATTATTTTTTGAATAATTTACTATAGAAAAGGCAATCCCTGGCGTAATTAAAACTTGCGATAGTAAAAAATTATTTTTTGAAAAATTTACTATAGAAAAGGCAATCCCTGGCGTAATTAAAATTTGCGACAGTATAAAATTATTTTTTGAATAATTTACTGTAGAAAAGGCAATCCCTGGCGCACTTAAAATTTGCGACAGTATAAAATTATTTTTTGAATAATTTACTATAGAAAAGGCAATCCCTGACGTAATTAAAATTTGCGACAGTAGAATATTATTTTTTGAATAATTTACTATAGAAAAGGCAATCCCTGGCGTAATTAAAAGTTGCGACAGTAGAAAATTATTTTTGAAAAGTTTACTATAGAAAAGGCAATCCCTGGCGCAATTAAAATTTGCGACAGTAAAAAATTATTTTTTGAATAATTTACTATAGAAAAGGCAATCCCTGGCGTAATTAAAATTTGCGACAGTAGAAAATTAATTTGTGAAAAATTTACCTGGCGAAATTGAAATTTGCGAGAGTAAAAAATTATTTTTTGAATAATTTACTATAGAAAAGGCAATCCCTGGCGCAATTAAATTTTGCGACAGTTGAAAATTATTTTTTGAAAAATTTACTATAGAAAAGGCAATCCCTGGGATATTTAAAATTTGCGACAGTATAAAATTATTTTTTGAATAATTTACTATAGAAAAGGCAATCCCTGGCGTAATTAAAATTTGCGACAGTAAAAAATTATTTTTTGAATAATTTACTATAGAAAAGGCAATCCCTGGCGTAATTAAAACTTGCGATAGTAAAAAATTATTTTTTGAAAAATTTACTATAGAAAAGGCAATCCCTGGCGTAATTAAAATTTGCGACAGTATAAAATTATTTTTTGAATAATTTACTGTAGAAAAGGCAATCCCTGGCGCACTTAAAATTTGCGACAGTATAAAATTATTTTTTGAATAATTTACTATAGAAAAGGCAATCCCTGACGTAATTAAAATTTGCGACAGTAGAATATTATTTTTTGAATAATTTACTATAGAAAAGGCAATCCCTGGCGTAATTAAAAGTTGCGACAGTAGAAAATTATTTTTTGAAAAGTTTACTATAGAAAAG